>CAXHSM010000249.1:64100-87100 GCA_964019185.1 Maratus speculifer | reverse complement strand
GTTTTTAATCTCAAATTTTCATGGTTAAATTTGAATATAAATGCATATAAATACCAACATAAGGAAATTATTCTTAAAACAAACTAAAGTTGACAAAATCAAAGATATTTAATTTATCTAAACACATTGAACATGAAACTTTTTTTCCTTTAAAATACATCTGACATAAAAAATCATTTTTCTTAAATTGCTTTTCATAGCCAATCGATGATAAATCACCAAATAACGAAACTTACATTATTTTTTACGGACGCTGTACAGAGGTTCCGTCAAAAACTTTTTATAAACGTAACCTATGATGAGAACATTTTGTAATTTTTTCAGATTTTTTGGAGTATGCCCGTATGGAGACCTTTCTTGTTAGTAAATGGACCAAAGTAGCCCAACCAGAAAATATTTTCTTCCAGAATTTTATAGGTGTTAAAATATAATATATATATATATATATATATATATTGCGCTAACGTATGTGGCACAAAAATCACGATTATTTATTAATTGTTTAATGGCAACATCTAAATGAAATGCATGGTTACCGTGCAAAAGTCCTTTTGGTAAGATTTAGGCTGTGGTAAATTGGATTTATTTATGTTTTGCTCCTTAGCTGCAATAATAAAGCTTCAAAACATCATTATTTTTATTTTTTCTGTTTTTTCTACTTAAAAAAAAAATAAATAAAAGTCATGAATTTTAAACTTTTCCGTTTCAAATTAAAGTTACAAATTGCAGTTTTCAAAGCTATGTATTATGAATGAAATGAGTATAAGGATTATATTATTATATTTTCAATAAATAATGAAATACGAAAAAATGCCACGCGCATAATATTTGGCGATTAATCATCTGCACCAGGCTAGCATAAAAATAATGAGTTCTTGATTTATCAACACAGATGTCGTATTTGCATCACATTGGCGCGTATTTTTGGACGCTAATTTGGCGAATATTTCGTTTTCAAATACCACTTACATACATATTTTTTTAAACTAATTTTGGTATTGCGTAGTTATTCCATCGACCAAAAAATTATCGCCAAATTATAAAATTAAAAGCCAACAATGGATAATCGTGAATGTCACATTTAATTACTTTAAACACGATACATGTGCTTACAACTTCATAAAGCGATTTTTATTTAGATTTTTTATTCGTACTTTTATTAATGTTTTACTAATTTATTTGTTCTTTTATTATTTAAAATAAAAATTCAGTCAATATGTATAAGTTGGCAATAAGCTTGGCGATTTGTATGTTTTAAGAAAGTTCATGTGTGATAACCAAGTTGTACCCTAATTTCTGTTATTTTGAAAAGGAAATAATAATAAATAAAAAAAAAAATTAGTTAATAATTATATTTTAAAACAATTTATATCCTTTTAAAAAGAGAATAAAAGTTAACAAACAGTTTATTAATAAATAAATAACAATAGCCGGTTACACATATAACTGCCATTTTGTTGCAATCTCGCCAATGTGGTGCATTTATCACATCTATGTCTATTTCTCTAGCAGAATCTTCTAATTTGGGGAAAAATTGAGTAGTTAAAATAAATTATAAATAAAAGCAATATGATTTAATGCTTAGTATACATTCAAGGGTGACCAAACTGTTCGCCAAAGGCGGCTAATAAAAAATAAAAATCGCCAATTCAAAACCATACAGTTTGCTTCGTTGTTTCATGTTGATGGTTTACAACTCGATTTTGAAGTGAGAAATTATGTATAATGTTTTTAAAAAATGGAAATATTATTGGTACTGACACATAGTGGCCACAAATAGCCCCTGTCGACGGAATACTATTACTGATTTCAAATTAAATATAGTGGACGTCCTTTAATAAATATTCCAGTAAAAGATATTCTGGTTCATGAGGATATATTTTACCATTCATTCATATATGCTACTGCTGTTATAGAAATCACTTAAAAAATTAACAAACATTCGCACCGGCTAATGCGGACATCTTTTCGATAATCTAATAAAGGAGAATCAATACTGTTTCTGCACGTATTTCTTTTTAAAAATTACTTTAATGTTACTATGGTTATTGACTAAATAAAAAATCACGCACAGATATTTTTACAGAAAGGTATCAAATAACTACAAAAGTAAAAATATAAATAACAATATACTACGAAAATTTGCAATGCAGCTAGAAAGTTAGCATATAAAAATTAAGATATATGCCAATGTTATAAAAAATTTAGCTAACCAATTATATATTAAATAATATATAAGATACCCAAGATGAGGATTGGAGTTTCAATTAAATTTTGCAATTTTAATTGAAATAAAAGTACATCAATAAAGCATACATTTTATATTTAT
Organism: Maratus speculifer; assembly: GCA_964019185.1. NCBI lineage: Eukaryota > Metazoa > Arthropoda > Arachnida > Araneae > Salticidae > Maratus > Maratus speculifer. The sequence goes on along the minus strand of CAXHSM010000249.1, from coordinate 84,771 downwards.
TTATATAACATTCAAATGCCGATTTGAATAATGAATGCATCTTAAAAATCGTAAATGACAATAATAATAACCATAATTCAACGGCATTTTCTTTTTTACTTACGGTGGTTAAATATATATATGTCCATCAATATACTTGAAACACTGTTCTCTTTGATCTTAGTAAAATTTCATTATATTTCGGATTGTTTTGTAAAGTTCAATGCGTCAAGATAAAGCATGATATATTTGAGTCATTCCACTTTTCAGTGTGTAATAAATTTCTTTCATCTGTTTTGTGTTAAAAGAAAAACAATATAAGGTCTTTAAGAAAACCTTCAGGTTTCCTGGACCAAATAATGCCCATGGGGAGATTTTTTAAAAAAAGTAATGGAAAATAAAGCTAGTTTTTGAGAATTTCGATTTTTTAAGATGTATTTTCTAAAAAAATCTATGCCGTAAATAGAGTGTGATTTATTATTGTTTATACTGTCAGTTAAACAAATCCTCCTGTTAATGATCAATTTAAAACTTTAATAGTCGAAGGAGAAATAACAATGATATTTACGCAAGACATTTATATTACAGCCATATTTTGTAAGTCATATTTTGTAAAGTATTATTTTTTTATATTCATCAAACAGGATATCTATAGTGTCTCGTATATTTATCATATTTTATCCAATTTAATCTTCTTTTTATGATTTGTTTTAAATATTTTCTGCCCTTTATTTTGGATTTATGTGTGTTGGTAAGTCCAAATTCGTATTAATTTGCTTTTTATAGCTAGTGTGGAGTTGAAACCACACACTTTATCTATAGTTCTGATTAATCTACTTTGGGTCTGCAAATTTCAATTGTACTCCATTTAATTTATTTATTCCTTGTTTGTATCTGATAAATTGTATATATATATATATATATATATATATATATATATATATATATATATATATATTACTTTCATTTATCAATTTAAATAATGAATGCAATTTCAAAATAGTAAATTGTAATAATAAGCAATATAATTCAAATGCTTGTTCACTATTACTTAAGGGGGATAAATATATATACTACATCAATGTTCTCGGAGCACCATTCTCTTTTGATCTCAGTACAATTTAATAATATTTTGGATTTTTTTTAGCTCACAGGCAATCATAGCCTGAGAGCTTATGTGCCCGGCCGTTCTGTATGTACTTTGGTACGTGCGTAACACGATAACTCATGATAAAATATCCGATCCACTTGAAATTTTGTATATAGGTATATCCTGACAAGGCGCATCCCTGATTACTTTTGGAGTTCATTCGGTGTGTATAAAAGGGGGAACGGGGCTCCTCTCATGCTTCTCTCCTTAATTGATATAAATGGGTTTTTCATGTAGAATTAAGTTTTCGTTCAAAATTTAGATATAGGATCATTCTCATGAGGCGATTCCGTGACTGTTATTAGGTGTTCATTGAATAACTATAAACATGGGTAACGGGGGATCTAATGCCCCTCCCCTTAATTTATATAAATGGGTTTTTCAAGCAGAATTGTCAGATTTCGTACAAATCTCTGAATAGTTTTGGAAGTTTAATGGTTAAGTATAAAAGAGGGAGATAACTCTTCTTAAATTATATAAATGCTTTATGGGTTTTTATTAAGAATTATACTGATTTGCTCTGAATTTTGGATATAGATTTTTTATACGATAAAGCATGTCTTTGATGTTTTAGGATGTTCAATGATTAAGTATAAAAAAGAGGAAGGGGAGAGCTGTTTCCCCTTCTTAATTTTTTTTTTTTTTGAACGGAATTACCCTTTGAAAGTATAAGGCTGTAATGTACAATTAGTATGCGGAGCCTGCGAGCTCAATGCCATCAGTTTAACTGGGCAATATTCTTTTTATTTATTTAAGTTCAATGCATCAAGATAAAAGTATGATACACTTGAGTAATTGAACTTTCCAGTGTGTAATAAACTTCTTTCATCTATTTTGTGTTTAAAAAAATTACAGTATTAGGGCTTTAAGAAAACCTACAGGTTTGCCGGACCAAATAATGCCCATGGTAAGAAAAAAAAAACGATGAAAAAAAAAACTAAGTTTTGAGAATTATGATCTTTTAAGAAATCAATACCATAAATAGAGCATGAGTATATTGTTATTTATACTCTCAAATTAACAAAACTTCTTTTTAATGATGCTTTAAAACTTTAATAATATAAGGAGTAACAACAATGATATTTGCATATTTATATTATTTGATTAACCCTTTCCGGCACACTACTCTTTACAGTTGGAATTTAAAGAAAAAAAAAATAGGCAATCTATTTAGGCCTAAAGGAGTACACAGGTATTGTTTTGTAAAGATTGCACTAACCATTTTAATTATACAACTGTTGCCGAAGTGGTAACCTCCCATAAGTAAGGCATTGATAAGCGCAGTGAGAAGAGCATTACTATGAAGCGCGTATTACAGTAAAACATTTTACCTACTATTTAAAAACAGTAGAGTTTGATCTCTGTGGTGCTGCCATCTAGAACTCATAAGAAAGATTTAAAGTAGCCATTAGAGTAGTTTTTGAAATATTCATGGAGTTTTTGTGTCTCTAAACAGGGGGAACTTTACGTGTTGCCGACCCGGCAACACTGCGCGTTAAGGAGTTAAGCCGAAACAGACATATTTTGTAATGTATTCTTTATTCATATTCAACAAACATAATATCTACAGTAGGATGGAGCGAAAAAAATTATTTTTTAAAAATCAAAAACGGGTAGCTGCCTAAAGTTGCCTTTACACTAGTACATCAACTGTGTGAAATTTTACCAGTGTTGGGTATGAACGCGCTCACTGAAAGAAAATTCACGAGTTTCGCTCACTATTTGTGAACTTTGAACTGAACTTCGCTCACTATTTTATAAACGAGTTAGAACTGAACGGAAACTCAAAAAATAGACGAGTTTGAACGAAATTTACGTTCAAATGTACGTTCAATTTCTTCATAATTTATTTAAAAATTTTCCAGACCTTAGTACACTTTTTCCCCTCCTTCAAATGCCATTTAGAGGCCTACACGAGCCTCAGGACGGGTTAAGTCTGGATATCACTTCTCTGGGTAGTATCCTAGTCTTACTTCTGCACACTCGGGTCGCGCCGAACCGGACCTGGGCTGTATACAATTTCGCCGAAAATAGATATATACAGTAAACTCTCTGTATAAGGTAGATTGTGTAAGGCGGAAATATGTCTAAATCGGAAAGATTTTCAAGTTCCTGCGAATCCGGAGACAGAGTAGTATTTGTCTAAGACGGAATATTGTCTTCTACGGAAATTTTTCAAGATACCGATCGATTCCGCTATAGCCATAATTTATTCTAATTTTAAATTACCATGATTAAACAATTAAACTTTTCTTTAAAGAATAGTTCATATACAATGCTAGGGGATGGGGGAAACAGTATTATAAAAGGTGCTACAAAAATCTGTATATGACGAAATCCTGTCTTAAACGAAACAATTTTTAGATCGTTGCAAAATGGATAGAATAATCCGTGTAAAAAAATCATAACACATTTGTAAAAGACGGCTAATTTCTTAATAAAGAATCTGTCTACAATAAATTTTTCTAAGTTTTTTTAAAAGATTTACCAGTTTAGAAATTTTTATATTTTTAAGCCTCCAATCCGTGGAAATGTGTTAATGTTATTAATATTTCAGATATTTAGATACAGTTAAGGACTCATTTTAAAATCAATTTAGTTTACAATGGGATATACAGAAATAAATATGGAAAGACCAATACTTCGGAATAAATGTGCCTATTCACGCAGCCCATGACCCCCTTTTTTAAATGAAAAACATAAGCATGAAAGGGAAACTGTAATAAGTACTTTTTAGAGTTCCGCATTTAAAAAATTAAACGGAACCATTATAAGATATCCCTCCTGTGTCTGTTTTTTGTCTATCGCAATTTCTATAAGGTAAGTTAGCCTTTCCTCTTCTGTAAAATTAATACTAAGTTCCAAACTAGTAAAAAGGAGCAATTACTAAAGCACAATACTCAGACCAGCATTGTATCGAAGGGTATGCACACAGACATCCAGAGAGTGCAATCGCGTGTTTGTGCTATTTTCAATATTGTACCGACCAAAAGTATATGAAGTTATGCATCGAATTGAACCAATTTTTTTTGTGTAAATGTATGACTATGGCTAATTGGTCCTCCCTGAATTTTTAAAAGAATCCGTCGGAAGGAAGCGCTGCAATCGCGATTTTTGTACCATTTTTAATATTGTACCGACCAAAAATATATGAAGTTATGCATCGAATTGAACCAAATTTTTTGTGTAAGTGTATGACAATGACTAATTGGTCCTCCCTGAATTTAAAAAAAATCCGCCGGAAGGGGGCACTGCAATAGCGAATTTTATGCCATTTTTAATATTGCACCATCTAAAAGTTTACGTTCTAGTAGTTAGTTCCAGAACTGAGCTAAATTTTTGTATATGATTATTTTTTGGTGAGGCAAGTAGGTCCTCCCATAATTAAAAAAAAATATATCTGGCTATCATTCTATTGTCCATCGGCTCGTGCAAAGACGGAAATGCGTTTTTACTTCAATTAATTGACTGAAGTAGAAATTTAAGATAAAAATCAAAGTTGGTATGATATTGAATTGTTATTGTAAAATTATTAAAGCATTAAAATGAGTAACTATTTTTTTTAAATTAAAATGTATGTAAGAGATAAAAGAAAGTTTTGGTAATGACACATCCAACTAGTTTCCATTCAAATGCCGTTTAGAGGTCTACATGGACTCGGAGCGGGTCGAGACTGATCATTAGTTTTTTGGGTCGCACCCAGGTCTTTCTTTATCTGAAAGCTAAGCCCAGACTGTACCGGGCTTATTTCTGGAACTGTACTTTATTCTTAAGCGAAGTGTGCACAAATCGAAATTTTTTCACATTGTCTCACAACCTTGGTTGCATGAAAATCATTGACTCGTCCCTGTCTGATTTGTATAAGGATTTGTTTAGGAAACAACCTCTTTGGGTCTACAATTTTTGACGAAAATACATATATTTTTAAATTACATTATTCTACAGTTAAAATTTTCTTTAAAGAATAATACATGTTGTATTTCTATGGTGTGTGTGTGTGTTCGGGGGAGGGATATACAGTGCTTAAAAACCAGTTATAAGAATCTGCGCATGCCGAAAACCTGTTTTAAAAGGGAAAAAAATCTTTATCGGTGCAAAATGGATATAATAATACAAGAGACATGAGATCTGGTATAAAAATAAATATAACTAAAATGGTTTTTTTTCTTTCCTATGTGATTCCGTCTTAGGAGGATTTTCGATATAGAAATTTTTCACATTTTAAAGCCTTCAAGCTATGTAAATCGGTTAACAGTGTTAAAGAATTATTATATATTAACAGAAATTATTAATAGAAATAATAAGATATTAAATAAAGAATAATTAATATTCTTAATTAATATTAAAAATAAATGTAACTAAAAGGGTTTTTTTCTTTCCTATGTGATTCCGTCTTAGGAGGATTTTCGATATAGAATTTTTCACGTTTTTAAGCCTTCAAGCTATGTAAATCGGTTAACAGTGTTAACGAATTATGATATATTAATAGAAAGTATTAATAGAAATAATGAGATATTAAATAAAGAATAATTAATTAATATACAATATAATAAATAATAATAATAATAATAATAATAATAATAGTAATTAAAAATAATGAATAATTCTAATAAATAAATAATGAATTAATAATGAATAAATATAAATTATATATAAAATTGAACATAAATAAAATAAAAAATAAATGTATAAATAAAAGTAATTGAATATTAAAAATTATATTCATTAACAAAAATTTATTTAAAGAATGATAATATTTTATTTACTCATAGTAAGCCAATTAAAGTCCAGGAAGTCCAGGTAACAAAAGGTTTTAAAATATCTCAGACGTTAGTTTCCAATATGTAACGCAATGCAGAAAAATAAAAAAAGAACAGAGATAAAATGAAAATTAGGATCGAAATAAGCAACATAATTCCAATTTTGATAACATTGGTCAATATGCGCTGGAATGGGTTTAGCGAAAACAGAAAAAGTTTCGTTAATAAATGGTGTTATGACTATGCAAATCATAGCTGCATAATCATACATGCGCTGTGATTATGCAGCATGTGCTAACGCACAAATAACGTAATTCCAGTAAACGCGTAAATTCCACTTAAACAAAGCACTTTAAACGACGTTTTTTAGTCTGTGTTAATAACGTAAATTACAAGTATCCAAGTTTCAACGAAATTCCAATGAAGTATACGAAGTGTAATGCAAATCATACAGCTGTATGTAATGATATTAATTTATTACGTACTTACTTTATTTGTATTTGTGCTTATTTTACTAATTTATATTATTATTTTAACGATTTTATTATACTGTTTACTAATTATGCTGTAAATGGTTGTTTTACCTTTTTATTATGCATTGAATAATACAGTTCTATGTTACTATCATCTTTCAACTAATATATTTTTTAGTATTTAGGTATTGTTTTCAAAGTACCTCATATTCTATTTTAAAGACTCCTCTTGATAGCGTGTATTTAATTTTTTTTTTTTTTTTTTTACTAAAAGATAGCCCTACAAGTCCAAGAACACTCATTCAAGATGGATGAAACTTCGAATTCACGTCAACAGGGAGTTGTTTTGAATTTCTTTTCGTTATTGATATTATAAATAAATAGAATTATTTTCGTAAAATAAGTTATTGTAGCTAATATTTGATGTAATTTTTGTAATCAAAACCATTAAAAAATTGCGATTTATTAATATTTGAATATGTGTACTATTAGTAGTACAATGGTCTTTAAAGGAATTAATTTTACTAAAATATGTACATTGTATTTATTATTTTTTAGAAATGAAATTTGTAGTAAATTAAGTTGAATATTTCTGTTTTATAAGAATATTTCTCATTCTTTTCGTCATATGAAACTGTTATGCAATATTATTAGCCTTTAATTTGTTTAAAAAACTTCAAAAACCAAACTACAACTTCCATGAAAAGTAGTCGTCCAAATAATTTACCCACCATGGTTATTCCTTATAAATAATAAAAAAGAATACTGCCCAGTTAAACTGATGGCATTGAGCTCACAGGCTACAAATACTAATTGTACATTAAAGCCTTATATTTTCAAGGGTTAATTCCGTTCGAAAAAAAAATTAAGAAGGGGAAACAGCTCTCCCCTTTCCTCTTTTTTTATACTTAATTATTGAACCTCCTATACTATCAAAGACATGCTTTATCATATAAAAAATCTATATCCAAAATTCAGAGCAAATTAGATAATTCTTAATAAAAACCCATTTAGCATTTATATAATTTAAAAGGAGTTATCCCCTTCTTTTATACTTAACCATTAAACTTCCAAAACTATTCAGAGATTTGAACGAAATCTGAAAATTCTGCTTGAAAAACCTGTTTATATAAATTAAGAGGGGGGGAGGCATTAGAACCCCTGTTGCCCCTATTTATACTTATTCAATGAACACCTAATAGCAGTCACGGAATCGCCTCATCAGAATGATCCTAATCTAAATTTTGAACGAAAACTTAATTCTGCATGAAAATCCCATTTATATCAACTAACGGGGGGGGGGGCATTAGAACCCCTGATCCCCCTATTTATAATTATTCAATGAACACCTAATAACAGCCACGGAATCGCCTCTTCAGAATGATCCTAATCTAAATTTTGAACGAAATCTTAATTCTGCATGAAAATCCCATTTATATCAACTAACGGGGGGGGGGCATTAGAACCCCTGTTCCCCCTATTTATACTTATTTAATGAACACCTAATAACAGTCACGGAATCGCCTCATCAGAATGATCCTAATCTAAATTTTGAACGAAAACTTAATTCTGCATGAAAATCCCATTTATATCAACTAACGGGGGGGGGCATTAGAACCCCTGTTCCCCCTATTTATACTTATTCAATGAACACCTAATAACAGTCACGGAATCGCCTCATCAGAATGATCCTAATCTAAATTTTGAACGAAAACTTAATTCTGCATGAAAATCCCATTTATATCAACTAACGGGGGGGGATTAGAACCCCTGTTCCCCCTATTTATACTTATTCAATGAACACCTAATAACAGTCACGGAATCGCCTCATCAGAATGATCCTAATCCAAATTTTGAAAACTTAATTCTGCATGAAAATCCCATTTATATCAACTAACGGGGGGCATGAGCCCCCCGTTCCCCCTCTTATACATATCGAATGAACTTCAAAAACTAATCAGGGAAGCGCCTTGTCAGGATATACCTACATACAAAATTTTAAGAGGATCGGATATTTTTATCATGAGTTATCGCGTTACGCACATACGAACGAACATACAGAACGGGCGGGCACATAAGCTCTCAGGCTATGATAGCCTGTGAGCTTAAAAGTTGAAACCATCACTTCGCCTAATTGAAGATGTAAGATGTGATAATACTGCCCGTCTGACAGAGAGAAGCAAGGTGTAACAAAGGTGCAAATTAGGGGGATGTAACTTTAGAAAAACATCTTTTCTGAAATATGCAACATCTACTTAGGGTACACGACATTTCAGTCCCGCCATTTCGGTCCCGCCGTTTCGGTCCCGCCGTTTCGGTCCCGAGACATTTCGGTCCCTGGACATTTCGGTCCCGAGACATTTCGGTCCCTGGACATTTCGGTCCCGAGACATTTCGGTTCCGAGACATTTCGGTCCCTGGACATTTCGGTCCCGAGACATTTCGGTCCCTTGCCATTTCGGTCCCTGGCCATTTCGGTTCTTAATCATTTTGGTCTCTTGCCATTTCGGTCCATTGCTATTTCTTTACCGGCCACTTTATAACTTGGTTTCTGATTGATGAAGGCCCACTAAACGCTGTAAGCTCAACATTGTTCGGGCCTTTTTTAATATTTTTATTCTCCTGCCCCCCTTCCCTCAAATTTTATACAAAGCTGAATATAATAGTCCAATAAGTTTAATCTATTGTAACTCATGATAATAAAATCACAGCGAGTTGTAAATTTGATTAAACAATGTTATATAATTTTACACTGTCTTTATTATTATTATTTAACAGAATAAATATTTTAAGTTTTATCATATATTTTTTGTATTAGGTATTTTATCTATACTATAAACTATTATTTTTATTGAATAACTTTTATTTTTATTGATTGTTTTCGTACACTTTCTTAGAATCTTTAAATTAGTGATTTCGTAACTAGGCGTGCTATAAAAAATTTTTGTTAAAAAAATAAAAATGCTCCAACGACCTTTTTTTATGTAATAATTATTGGTTGCATTTTTTTTTTTTTTTTTTTTTTTTTTTTTTTTGTTAACAGTTTTCTTACTTTATGAAGACAATTTTTGTGAGTTAATTTTATTGAAAGTGGGCCTATTTCTTTGTAATAAAATGATTATTTTTTAATTTTATATAATAATGTAACTATTATTTTAAATAATTTTATTTTCGATTTTTAACTGACAAAACTAAGCTTTTTTAATTTATCGTTTATTTATTTATTTCCATTACCTTTTCGCTCCCACTTTCACAGAAAAAAATTGACAATTTTTATTTTAATTTTATTATTAATTGAATAAATAGTTTTAAATTTCAGTAACTTTAAATATAAAATAAATAAACATGTAAACGATAAGCTTCAGTTTATAACTACTACAAAACATAATGATAAATTCAATATAAAACAGATTATTTATTGAGTTTATGTAAAGTAAAATTCGAAATGCATATTAATAATTTTATCAATTTAATTATATAAAGATTCATTAAATTAAAAATACATAAATTTAATAAAATATTAATTTGATTTTCATTTTAAAATCACTAACTGTTTTGAGATTTAATTTATAGCAATTATTCATCACCATAAGTTATTATTCAAAAATTGTTATTTATTTCAAAAAAGGAAATTATTATTATTATTATTATTATTTTGAAAAATCAATTAGTAACGTAACGTAATAATTAATTGAACATAATAATGCAACACTATAACAATGCGTAAAAATATTTCTTAACAGGTTTAGGTAACATTATTATCTAGATGCAGATTTAAATTTTTTGAAACAAAGTTATAGTTTACAGTTCGCATCATATATTAATTATTATATTTTAAGAGTAAGAAAAATATGATAAACTAACCAATAAATGAATAAATAACATATTTATTTTGAGAATCCTTATCATTTTTATACATCCTAATGAAGTTAATAACAGTATAGTAGCTGAAATTTAAAAAATATGTTTTTTTTTTCATTTTTGCTATAACTTCTATATACTAGTTCTTGTACTAGATTTTAAACAAGTAATTGGTAAATAAGTCACTTAAACAATTAATAGTTAAAATAATTTTGAATCTTTATTAATAAATACATTGAACACATTAATAATGACACATACATTAATAATGACATTGAAATATTCAAAACTTATAACAAAACTAAATAAGATTGTTAGATAAGATATTTACCAACTAGACATAATATTTTAAGTTACCTTTTTTAATTTAACTTACTTTGACAGAAGGCTTTTCTTTTTCATACTTTTTATGAGGGTTTTTATATTTTAATGTTAAAAATAATTATTTTATATAATAATATCAGCTTTAAATGAAATGACAAATTTCAATACGCACTACATTAATAAATTTGTAATTAGTTTCCTTAAGCTGGTTTTAGAAAATTTAACAGATGTGTTGTATAAATGTGATATATGCATAAAAGTATGGCAATATAATTTTTTTTTGCTGTTGCCGTTGTTTTGGAAAACATTAATAAAAACAGGGAAGCGTCAATATAATAAACATTCTAGATTGTAATAATAACAATAAAAAAAGAACTGTTGTCATGAAAAAATAATTGCTAATAATTCAAGATGTAATTCATTTTTCTAAAATGTAAAAAAAAAAAAAAAAAAAAAAAAAAAATCTTTAGGTTACAAATCATTTTAATTATTATTTCTGCTCGAGTCATATATTTATGTAATAAAATAATTGCAATGCTAACTACCTCCACGTGTTGCAATCTGGAAGCTTTTTTCTTAATTTAAAAACGGAAAAGTTTAAAAGGAAAATAAATGCTAGTAACCAAAAATAATATATAAAAAATGCCATAAACAAAAAGAGGATTCAATGATAATTTTGGCACAGGGGGTAAAATACCACCAGATACAGATGTTTTTTATTTATTTCAACATTTTTGCTCCTATGCGGGAAGTGGCGGGGATAAAAAATAATGAAACACTTATAATTCTGAAAATTGGCTTCAGCGATGAAATCCTATAATATGCTAAGTGTCAGAATATAAATTCCATATAACAATAACTCTTTCTTTTCTCCTGGCAATTTAAAAGCCTTTGTCTCCCTGGAGAGAAAACATGCATCTCAGAAGTTAAAATTTTACAACTATTATGGGGTGTGTTATGTGTGTGTGTATATCATAAGTTAATTGGGTTATTTTATAAATTTAGTTATCAGTTTCCAAATTAACTTCCCCGTTTCCTCGTTCAAGAATTCAAAACATTCTGGTAATTTTTAAAAATGCTATTCATCTGTGATTTTTTTTCAGAAATCTCCATCGATTTCTAAATAATTGATCAAGTTTTGGGGTACTTGTTACTTCTAATTAATCGCATTACACTAAAATTTTATGCGACTTTCAGTTAAAAAACCAGTGTTGAATCAGACACTTTTCTCCGGGAGGGACTTCTGTGGCTCCGGGGGGGGGGGATTACACTTTTTTACCACTGAAAACACAAAATTTCAAATTTTCTGGAGGGGGGGGGTAATTGATAGCTCCGGGGGGGGGAATGACCTGCCCCTGAATTCAACACTCTAAAATTTTCCTTATAAAATTATGTCAGATATTTCCCGTGCACAAAATTTCAGCTTGCTGGAGAAGGGACCGAAAAGTCCAAGGACCGAAATGTCTCGGGACCGAAATGACACTGGACCGAAATGTCTCGGGACCGAAACGTCTCGGGACCGAAATGGCCAGGGACCGAAATGTCTTGGGACCGAAACGTCTCGGGACCGAAATGTCTCGGGACCGAAATGTCTCGGGACCGAAACGGCGGGACCGAAACGGCGGGACCGAAATGGCGGAACCGAAACGTCCTGCTTCCTCTACTTATGCTTTCATGGCTACAAATATTGCTTCAAAACTTTTCATACCGAATAAGAGACTAGGATATATCAACAAATGAAAATTTTAGCTTTATTTTTATTTTTCTATAATTTTTACCCGGTTTTTTCTGTTTAGAAGTATAAATTGAGTGTCAATTATTGCGAATTATATAATGTTAATTGCATATTTTTTAAATATCTTTTACACTTTTTATATATCTTTGAAAATTTTGATCTCAAATTGTACTTCATTTATCTTTTTCAGCGCATTGTACAAATAATAGAATACCCGTAAATGACAACTTGTTCCTCGCGAGACCACTGTACTGTTAATAGTACATAATGCAATTCCTTAAATAATTATAATATTTTAATAAAACTTAACTTTTACCTATCAGAGCAATGCTTTTTTATGTTTAAACAAAAAAAAATTTTTTTTTTGGAACGTATAAAAAAATTAGGATCCGAAAGAATTAAAAAAAGAAAGAAAAAAAAAGAATGAATTTGAACTAAACGGATTCATTTTATAAATTTTGAATTTTAGCATGAACGTGACTCATTTTAAAAAAATTATTTTTTTTGTGTGTGAGTTTTTCCTACACTGGTTAAAATTATCTTGTACAAGAAGTCCCAACTAAAAATACCCTTTTTATCTTTTTATATCATGTTCATTATTTATTTAAAAAATGTTCTTAATTGTGGCATTTGTTTTTTAAATGCGCCGGATTAAATATTTGAATATCACCATTAATATTGTTTTCATTAATGTCCTTAAACCACATTCTATGGCTTGAAGATTTAAAAACTTTAATAGTTCTATGCAATAAAATGTGCAAAGACGGAATGGTATAGAAAAGAAGAAATATCCGTTATGGACTGTTTCCAATATTAGCAAGTTCATCATTTTTTGTTGTTGCTGTTGTTGTAGTGGTTCTGTAAACACGAAATTCCGTCATAGGTATATTCTTTTCCTCAGGCATTATCTATTTTAATTTTATTGCCAAGAAATGCATTAACCCATCTTATAAAATAAAAAAAATAAATATATTAGTTTTAATTGTGAAATAATGGTGATTTAAAAATTCATAATTAAAAAAAGGGGGGGGGGAAGAGCTTGGTTAAATTTTACTGATATTTTCATTGGACAGACCAGAATCTTGCAGGTCCAATGATTTTTATATGGGCTGGGTTGGTATTGGAACTCAAAATTTCTACCTGTTTACATCCCAAGTAGAATACAGGCCAGTCCTGATTTGGGCCGGAATATAAATCCAGATCCTGGCTCATCTCTGTCCCGATTTCTAGAAAAAAAGTAATCACCAAGCCTATCACGGACAGAGTATCAAGAGGGAAAATTGAGTCGGTTCCCTGAAGATTCTTATATTGAATAACCAAAAGATTAGTACACAAAATTTTGTATACGATAAAATTCTAATAATAATAAAAAAAGTGAGTTTTTAGTGAACTTCGTTCACTTTTATAAATGAGTTTGAACTAAACGCGTTCGTTTGAAAAATTTTGATTTTGAACGTGAACTTAAATCATTTTTGAGAAACTGAACGTGAGTTTGAATTAGTTCGTTATTTTTGTGAGCGTGCCCAACACTGAATTTTACCGCTGAAACAAAATGGCTTGAGTCTGCGCTTTTGCTCCAAAAATCGAAATTCGGGGTAAAAATTGTCATTTTTTGACATTTTTTCAAAACAATTGTAAAATTCCTTCAGAGCTAGTTATTATTTAAAAGTGTTACTTAAATCTTTATATTTATCTGCTTAACATATTTAAACTATAAAACAATATTTTTATTCCGTATAGCTGGTGCAAAACAGACAATTTTTGGTACGAAAACGGCATTAGCACTCTATTGGGACATACAATGAATTGTTGTTTTTAATACAGCTCTTCTTTTCAAAACTACCTTTGACATATATCGTGGAGGTGGCTATATTTCATATACCACCCGTCCCAACTATTCGATCATCTTAGTACAGTGTTTTATTTATATATTGATTTGTGATTTTCTTTATCAAAATTTGGCATGTTTTCGATGCATCCACCTAGTTTATCTGTTTTTTGTATCCACATGCTGCTGTGACTATCTTAATGTATATAATGTAATGTAATGTACAGCTTATACAAAAAAATGACAAGCAGAGTAATGTACGGGAATATATTTAAAGGAATCTATTCGGCCATCTATTATCTTTATCAAACTTACATCCAGTTAAAGAAAGTGATTGGAAGTTCTGTTACCACAACATTTTTTTCAGTCAATTATATTTTTTTACGTAATGTTCTGCTTCAAAGATGACTTCAGGTATTTCAACTATAAGTATGCCATCATTTATTCTGCTTTTGCATTTTTCATATGTTGAGAAGCAGCAGTTTAATGTGCTTTCTGGTGATCGTCAGTGAGAATTGCAATGGGAATTTGTCCTACACGTGCAGAACAACCGTTCTTGTAAATAACTTTTTTTGCACTAGTTTTATGCTTTTCTAAGTGTTTTCGTAGCCAGGTAATTTCCTATTAACTTTTAGATCCCGATTTTATAAGTGAACAATATTTGATGGTCTACTGTCCTGGGCATAAACTTATAATGCATAGTACTTTTTGAGAGAATGTATAGACTCTAATCGACTATAAGTACTCATTTAAATTTAAGAGAATTCTATTTGTCGCTGTGAACCATTTTGCATTGGGTAAGCTTAAAATTGTGTATAATAATGGATCATATGCTACTTCAACTCCAGTGAATTTCCCCTACTTCAAATATTAGAGAAGTGTATGTAAAACTTTATAATCTACATGGATTCACTGGATCAATAAGAAAATCTTTGTCTACGTGCTATTCACTCCCTATTGTAATTTTTTATAAAATAGATAGTAATTTTGAAAAATTACTTCCTCAAGTTAAGTAAAAGATACTCAGAACAGACTAGAAATTTCTGTTGGAGATTGCTAAGCTAATTCATAAGGAAAGCTATTTCTCAGAAGAATGAGGAATAGGAATTTAGAAAAAATCTCGCAAAAAAATAAAGAAATAAAAAAAATAAAAATAAGCTCAATTAGCGAAAAAAATTTTCTGCTTTATATAAGCACAGATTGGCAATCAGAGTCTACAGATTCATTCACAAAATATGTAACCAAAGTTTATACCGCGGGACATTTTATACCAAATGTAATACACACCGAAAGAATAGGTCTAAAAACTTATTAGAAATTACTCGACTACGAAAAAACACAGGAAACGACATAAAACAAAGACTAAAACTTCTCTCGAAACATTGTTGCTTTACACGCAAATTTTGTTTGCAATCCTCTGTGATGATCGTCATAATATTAAACTGCTATCTTCTCAAAATATATTCAATGTAATAGGTAAAGTAAATGATAAGATACTAGAAATTGAATTCATACAATCAATTTTTGGAATATCATTATATATATAATCTAATTGATTGAAAAAATGTTGTGGTAACAGAACTCTCAATCATAACGTATTAATTGTATGAAAAATTAATGAAGATAATAAACTGCTGAATAGGTTCAATTAACAACATACCTAATACATTAATCAGCTTCCTCTTCTGTTATGGAAGGTATAAAAGTATACGTGCAGCAGGTCACACCAGTAGCATCCAATGTCAGTGAAAACAAAGAAGAGTTAAACTACTTTGATACAGAAAAAACCTATGCCCTGCTTCGGAAAAAAATAAGAATTCAATGCATAAATGAAACACTGGGCCTAGATTGTTGGATGGGATGCGAAATGCAGCCACATCTACGAGTTATATGCAGAATAGTTTTGAAAGCAGATAGGTGAGAAATGCATTCAAAACACCATTTCGTTGTATGCTCCAATAGAGAGGTTAAATCAGATTTTTCACAAAAAGTTGTCAGATTTGCTCCAATTATACAGACTACAGATATTGTTTTATAGTTTAAATATGTTAAGCAGATAAATATAAAAGTCTAAGTAACACTTTTAAATAATAACGAGCTCTGTAGGAATTTTTTGATTTTCTTGAGAAAAATGACAAATTTTACCGAAAATTTCAATTTTTGGAGCAAAAGCGCAGATGGAAGACATTGTTTTTCAGCGGTAAAATTTCACGCTGTTGATGTACTAGTATAAAGGCAACTTTTGGCACCTACCCGTTTTTGATTTTTAAAAAATAATTTTTTTCGCTCCACCCTAATCTATAGTGTCTGGTATGTTTAACATATTCTATCCAATTTTAAACTTGTTTTTATGATTTGTATTAAATCATAATTTTCTCTACTTTATTATGTATTTATGTGTGTTGGCAGACCAAAATTCGTATAATTTTGCTTTTTTATAGTTAATATGGAGATGAAATCACACACTTTATTTGTAGTCCTGATGAATCTACTTTGCATAGGCAAATTTCAACTGTACACCATTTAATTTATTTATTCCTTGTTTGCACCTGATAAATTGTATATACAGTCGAGTCTCTCTATAACGAAACTCCATCCAACGAATTTCTCTATTCAACGATTTTTTTGTAGGAACGGACATTTTTTTTTCATTATTACATTTAAAAAAAAAAAACTCCATACAGTAAAATATGTATCTTCACATAAAGAATTTTTTCAGATTTTTTTTTTATTTTTTTAGACAACGCTTTAAATCATTTGTGAAATGCATTTAAATTTGCTGTTTCCTGGTTTATATTCCATAGCTGTACATTTCTATTTTATTGATCATGTGAAAAAATGTGTTCGCCCCCACCCCCACACGACACACATACACGCAAAAAAATAAAATAAAATAAAAATAAAAAATAACTTTACGTTAACCTTTGAAAGGAAAATGAGGAATTTTATAAAGTTTAGCGATTCAAAGTTACAGAACGTAAGACTTGCATTATCTTTAAAAAGACACGCTTTTCAGTGAATTCTGAAGCTTACAATAGTTGACTAAAAAAAGAAATGGAGAAAAATTAAGATGCGTGAAGCATCGAAGAAAATTTAGCTTGCTTTAAATTTTTGGAGATGCATACCAACCTTATTGATATGTAAATTTCCACTAATAGTGACATTTTAAACAACATTGTGAACAATGCTGATGAAAAAAAATTAAACAAAACCAGGAAGAGAAACGATTATTGAATTTGATGTTACAAGGGGATGACGCAATGTTGAATTCAGGGGATAGCCCAGGGGGGACATTCCCCTCCGTAGCTATGAAATGTCCCCCCTTCCGGAAATTTTGAGATTTTGTGTTGATACGGAGATACAAAAGTCCCTCCAGGCAAAAAGTATCTGAATTAAATACTGGGATGACGTCAAATGGAAAAAAAATGTTTTCTATTCATATTTGTATTTCTTGTTAAAGTTTGAAAAGTTTTAAGAATACAAAAGCTTTGAAATCAAAACAACCGAAAATTATAGATTTCTTCAACACATTTTTGCTGTGTTACTGTCCTTTTAAATAAACGATGATTTTCTTTTCTTGTTTTGAAATTGTATAAGTAAATAAAATTGAAATATCAAATTGATGTTTAGCATTAACCTTTTCAAAATCTTAATTTAAAAGCTCAAACACATTTTTTTATAAAAAATTACACATTAAATGAAAAATTTTGCAATTTTCTCGATATAACGAATTTTTCTATATAACGAATTTTTTGACAGAACAGTGAATTTCGTTATATAGAGACTTGACTGTATCTATTACTTTCATATGTAATTTAAATAATGAATGCAATTTCAAAATAGTAAAGGGTAATAATAAACACCATAATTCAACTGCTTTTCCATTATTACTTACGGTGGATAAATATATATTTCCATGAATATACTTGAAGCTCTATTCTTTTTTGAGCTCAGTGAAGTTTCATTATATTTTGGACTGTTTTGTAAAGTTCAATTCTTCAAGATAAAGCATGATATATTCGAGCCATTCCACTTTTCAGTGTGTAATAAACTTCGTTCATCTATTTTGTGTTAAAAGAAAGGCAGTATACGAGCTTTAAGAAAACCTCCAGGTTTTCTGGACCAAATAATGCCCATGGGGAGTAAAAAAAAAGAATGATGGAAAATAAAGCTAGTTTTTGAGAATTTTGATCTTTTAAGAAGTGTTTTCTAAGAAATCAATACCGTAAATAGAGTATGAGATTTATTATTGTTTATACTCTCAATTTAACAAAAGGTCCTGTTAATGATGTTTTAAAGCTTTAATAAGCGATGAAGAAATAGCAATGGTACTTACGTAAGACATTTATATTATTTGACTATGCCGAAACGAACATATTCTGTAATATATTCTTTATTTCTATATAACAAACATAATATCTGTAATGTCTGGTATGTTTATCGTATCCTATGCAGTTTTAAACTTGCTTTTATGATTTGTTTTTCATATTTTTTTCCCTTTATTTTGTATCTATGTTTATTGGTAGCCACAAATTCCTATTATTTTGGTTTTTTATAGCTAATACGTAGATGAAATCACACACTTTCAAGTAGTAGTTATGATGAATCTGCTTTAGGTCGGGAAATTTCAATTATACTCCAGTTAATTTATTTATTTCGTGTTGTAATTTGATAAATTTTATCACACACACACACACATATATATACATGTAGAATTTGAATTTAAACGTAATCTATTTATTTTCTTAAGACGAGCATGATCACAAAATTTACTGACTCTCTGATATACTTTTGATTATCCATGATTTCAAAATCGCGCATTATGAAAATTCACGAGCACAAGTGCAAGTACTGATTTTACAGAAAATGTATGTTTAGATAAAGTATAGTTATATTTTTTGAAAGAATGTGTATAACAGTTTTTAAACGTTAAATCCAATGTTTTAGAAGAAGCCACAAGCTTGAATTATCTGTAGGATGTCGTATTAAATTATTTTGTAATGCCATTTCAAAGATTTATTATCCAACTAATCCAATAACTTGGATTTTTACATCTTAGTTTTACTATATACATATATTACTTTCATATGCCAATTTAAATAATGAATGCAATGCAATTTCAAAATAGTAAATGGTAATAATAAATACCATTATTCAACTGCTTTTTATTTTTACTCACGTTGGATAAATACATACAGGGTGTTTCAGAAATGACCGGTATATTTGAAAAATCAATAAAAACTAAACGGGCAGCAATTGGAATACACCTTTTGTTGCAATATGCTTGGGACAAGAGTAAATTTTCAGGCAGACATGCTTACGAAATTAGTTAAATTTTTCAAAAACAAATGGCGCTGCAGTCTGAAAAAATCAAAAATGCGATATTTTCCACATATCCACCATGCGCAGCTATAATATAACAGGAATCAAATCGCCTGCAGCGCCATCTGATGTTGAAAATTGTAACTAATTTCAAAAGTTTATCTGCTTCAAAATTTACTGTTGTCCAAAGCATATTGCAACAAACGTTGTATTGCTATCGCTGCCCGTTTATTTTTTTTCAAATATACCGGTCATTTTTAAACACCCTGTATATCCATCAGTATACTCGAACCCCTATTTTCTTTTGAACTCTGTAAAATTTCATTATATTTCGGATTGTTCTGCAGAGTTCAATGCGTCAAGATATAACATGATATATTTGAGTCATTCCACTTTTCAGTGTGTAATAAACTTCTTTCATCTATTTTGTGTTAAAAGAAATGTAATATAAAGGCTTTAAGAAAACCTCCAGGTTTTCTGGATCATATAGTGCCTAAGGGGAGAAAAAAAGAATGATGGAACATAAAGCTATTTTTTTGAGAATTTTGATCTTTTAAGAAGTGTTTTCTTAGAAATCAATACGGTAAATAGAGTATGAGATTTACTATTGCTTATACTGTGAATTTAACAGAAGGTCCTGTTAATGATGTTTTAAAACTTTAATAACCGGGGAAAAAATATCAAATATATTTGCATATGATATTTATATTATATCACTGTGCTAACACAGACATATTTTGCAAATTTTCTTTGTACATATTTAACAAACATTATATCTATGAAGTCTGGTAAGTTTATCATACTCTATCCAATTTAATTTTGTTTTTATTATATGTTTTATACATATTCTCCAATTTATTATGGATTTATATATGCTGATAGCCTCAAATTCATATTAATTTACTTTTTTATAGCTAATATGGAGATGAAATGACACATTTTATTTGTAATCCTGATGAATCTACTTTGGGTCTTCAAATTCCAATCATACTCCGTTTAATTTATTTATTCCTTGTTTTAATTTGATAAAATGTATTACACACACTCACACACACACACATATATATTACTTTAATGTGCCAATTTAAATAATGAATGCCGTTTCAAAATAGTAAATAGCAATAATAAATACCATAATTCAACTACATTTTCAATGTTACTTACATTAGATAAATATATCCATCAGTATACTCGAAGCTTTATTCTTTTTTTAATCGCAGTGAAATTTCATTATATTTT
>CAXHSM010000249.1:0-64000 GCA_964019185.1 Maratus speculifer | reverse complement strand
TTAAGTGCCGGGAGTGTATATGGGAGGAGGGGGGATTGAATTTCTAAACTAAACAAATTTTCAAGTTATCAGTGTAGTTACATGTAAATGTTCTACGAATTCTCCCCTCTCCCTCACACTAAATTCAATACTGAATGCATATAATGAGAAGCATCAATTTAGAGAAAGCTTGTTTATTCTTTAGTGCTGCAGGTATCAATACTGGACCCAGTGTTGATAGAAAAAAGTAACAAAAGAAAGACGAATATCTGAAGCGCTAATAAAATATACAGGAAGCAATTCCTTAAGTTTTGAAATTATGTTTCTGGAGACTCCCTATCAGTTTTTGCCCCTTTTTTTTAACCCAAAACTTTTGAATCTTATTTCAAAAGAGAGACGTAGATACAGCTCAGCAAAGGATTTTTCTCAAACTTTACAAGTTTCCATTACGGATATTTATTCGAGTGATGTTTTAGGAAACCAAACAATTAAAGAGACAATGTCTGTCATTGAATTTGAAAAAAAATCCGACAATTTTCACGTTTTAATGACAATACTAAAGAAATTCCCAAAGGCTTGAAAAGCCGTGATAATTTTTTTGAATTAAGGTCTCTAATAGAGTGCATCAGGGCAGTGGGATATATTACATACCACCTGATTTGAATCAAGATTCACAGCAGAAGCTTTTAATTAAATTTTATATTTCTAACTTAGGAGAAAAAAAAAGTTTCAAAATTGATTTTTTCGTTTTCATTTTTTTTCGAATATTATTGTGTGAATTCAACATTATAGAAAAATAATTTCTAATCCCTCATAGGGTTAAATACCTGCAATAAAATTTTAATACACATTATACTATTTTTGCATATGTAATATACCAGTATTGTGAGCTTCATGCCACATTTGGTACAAAAATGAAAATATCTCATTGTGTGCTTTGGGACACATACGGCACATACCACAAAAATCCATATCAAAAAAATATATATGAAATCAGATTTTTTTAATTATTTTCCTGCATTTGTGTATCAAATAATCAAAATAATTTTTTCATGCAGAAAGGATAAATCATTCGGTGAAGGGTTAATAAATTACCTTTAATTAAGATTTATATTATACCATTGATTAAAATAATTTTTTCATACTTAAGCTATGGCTTATTACAAAATATCATGCATTACTTTTAAAGTGGTAGACACAAAATTTTACGTTTTTAATTTGGATAAAAATTACCTGGAAATGTTCAGCAGATATTTACTGGAAAACGATTCTCTTACGGTATATGCCATCAAGAACACAAGTGACAAATGTACTATATTTTAAAGTTAAATGTAACACAGAAATGTTGTCCTCATGTCGTGCGTAAAGAAATCAAATGTAATAAATATAATAAAATTCCAGCAAAAATACTGCTATTTTACGAAAATCTTTTGCAGTGTAAAAATTAGTAGTCATTAAACGAAATATTTACAAAGGAAAAACTATTTTATGGTAAAAATGCTTTTTATATTTGAACTGGTAGAAATACTACATGTTTTATTTTGATGTTCCTTTAAAATTACTGCATGTATTACGTAATTAATGAAAATGATATACATTATGTAAAATAAACTCCACATATCATGGAATATTGCGAAATATATAATATTGCGAATAATGTGAGATATTTTTTATATTTGTCTTTAAATTTTTCTTAACAGAGACGAACATTTCATTCGTCAACCCTCCCCTCCCCTCCCTCCGTACGCACATATATGTATTTTTCGTTATAATATAAATAGAAAAGGCTATACAGAATTAAAATTAAACGTAACACAATCTTTTTTTTCTTTTTCTTTTTAACAATAAGCATGCTATAACTAATCCCTGAATAACTCAAACCGTAAATAAAATTTTCAAAATGCATAGAATTAAAACTTTGAATGGGCAAATATTTTTTATATCTTATAGCATAGGATTTTAAACTGAAATACGCGTTGGAAAGTTTACACCAATGAAGCGCTTAAAATGCAAAATAAATAAATAATAACAATAATAATAGTAAGCATCAAAAAGGAAACGTAAAATATGCGTTAGGATACTGTTTTGTCCTCTAAAATCCTTTCGACTCATATTCATTTTAATTCTCCGGAGGGTCTTATTTTGAAGTTTTCGTTTCATTTACAGACGTTTTATTTTCTTTGCTTGTTTTTAGCTAAAATTTATCACTATACTATATACGTTTCTAGGCCCTATTTAGAACGGAGAATTTTCTCCTTATAATAGTAAATTTCTCTATTTGAGTAATGCAAGAGCAGTAAAAATTGTATTATTATTTTTTTTCTTTAGAAAAGTTTATTTCGGAAACGATTTTTCTAAGGCGCAGATACTGAGAAAGTTACATAAAGGCGAAATATAAATGTTGCTCATATTTTTACTAAAGGGTGAAATATTTCCTTTTTTAAATTATATTGCGTAGTAGTAAAAATTATTCAACGGAATAAATATTTTTCATAGAAGGAATAATACGGGAAATCTGAAGTCTGCAAACTTTTTTTTCAATTTTCTGAAATGAGCACAGGCTAATAAATTATATTTAATTAAAATTCATAGTATACTATTGATTAAAATTAATTGCAAATTTTTACGCTATGGTTTATTACCAAAAATCATAAATTACTTTTAAACTGTTGAATACAGAATTTTATATTTGTAACTTGGATAATAATTAATGGAAATGCAGAAGAGCATAAAAGATATTTACCAGCAAACGAATATTTTACGGTATATGCCATTTTATTGGGCAATTTAAATTAAATGTAACAAGGGAATGTTATTCTTATTCCATGAAGAAATGAAATATAATAAATGTAATAAAATAATTGTGCAGATAGTTCTATTTTACGAATATTATTTGCAGCGTAATAATTAGTCGAAGATATGCCAGTTATTAACAAGGAAATTGCTATTTTTTGATAAAAATGCAATTTATACTTGAACTGGTACACATGCGGAAAAATAAGTAAACACCCCTTACAAATTTCTCAGCAAATCATCATAGAAGAAAGTTACCGGTAACGAACGATTGGAAATAAAATGTACTTTTAATAGATGTGTATGGAATTTGCTCAGGGGGCTAATAAAATAACCTAAACTTCATTTTTTTTTCAATAACAATGCATAATTTTACCATGATATTTCAAAATATCCCTTCAAACTATGTCTAGACATAATTTTCAAGTTCTTTAAATGATAAATTTTTGAATTATAAACTATCATATTTTAGTAGTTCCAATGTTAAATTAGATTTTCATGTTTTTATTAATATCTCCTGAAATATTTCTAATGTGCTAATTTTTATGTAGCAGTAATACTAAAATACCCAAATATAAATACCTTAAATTTACATTTTATTAATTTTATTATATGAATTACGAATTATAAAATTATTATTATTATATATATATATATAAATTTAAAAAAAAAACATTTTTCTCTTTTTATGGATTTAGATTTATTAAGGTCTTGTTTGTTCAAATCCAAAATTTCAAAATCTTCTTCAAAGTATTTTTAAAGTAGTCGTTGCCGGCCAGCATAATACTTACCCATTGCAGACCAATTGCATTTTAATATACTAATCGATCGATTTCTTTCTAATTCTGGTATTTCAGCCATTAACTCTATGAGGCGTAGATCTCTGCTGCCGCCCCCCCCCCAACCTGTAATGGCATTTAATTAAAATGTAAAAATATCAATGTTAAAAACATCAATAATTAAAAAAAAAATAGTGCTTTTAGCGTTTATATTTTTTACTTTTTTTATTATACTGGACTAAGCTAAATCTTAATAATTATCCCGACATTTATTTTGATAAAGGTTTAAACTTGTCGCTCGGGGCTACCTTAATACGAACCCGTCATGGACATGCTTACTATAAAATGTAAAAATAAAATCAAGTAACACCGAAATGCGTAAAAAGAAGCATCGTTATAACTACAAAAATGTATTATATTAACTAATAATCTACTGCTTTGGATTAATCGTTTCGTTTTTAACTAAAATAATCTTTGAATTGAAATTTGAATGAAAATCTGGTTCATGAAAAAATCGAAGGGTGTGGGAAACATGATTACAAATATCTCCACAACTAATTATCTGATCGACTTCATTCTTTATGCAAAATTAATTTTTTTTTTGTTGTTTTTATATTTACCCCTTTAAATTAAAAAAAATCGAAAAATTTTATATATCTTTGAACAGAACGAATATTTCGAGTGTCTTTCGATGTTCGAGATTACTGATATTAAATAGGCTTTGTTCCAGTCCTATATACTAAGTACATACCAAATTTCAAGTTTCTATCTCAATTTGTTCGGGAGATAGAGCGTTTACAAACACACACAGACGGACGACATTTTTTTTTTCTAAAAATATGTTTTTCGGAATCTCCAGTGTCTGAAACAAGTAAATCTATCAAGAAAAGTTTCAATTTTCAAAACAATTGCAAAACTTACCCTATACTAAGTATGATGGGTAAGTAAAAACGGCAAAATGATGGTTTAAAGGGCGTCTTTGATAGAAGTTACCTGGTAGTTCGAAACCTGTTATCAATCTCCTGTAATCAAGCAACCTCCAGTGTCTGAAAAGTGTAAATTTATCAAGAAAAGTTTCAAATTTCAAAACAATTGCAAAACTTAACCTATACTAAGTATGATGGGTAAGTAAAAACGGCAAAATGATGGTTTAAAGGGCGTCTATGATAGAAGTTACCTCGTAGTTCGAAACCTGTTATCAGTCTCCGGTAATCAAGCAATCTTTTGAGACTGCTGGAGTGGCGTCTAAGATGCATTGATCAAGAAAGGAGATTTCTCTGTCAGCTATCGAATATCGAACTTAAATTTGGAGACAGACATTACATATGCTCGTTTTAAAATATTTATTTCTCTCAAAAGTACCGTACGAATTGTATGAAAATTTATTTTAACTGAGAGATGTTAAATTCAGGTCCGAAAGTAGGTTTCATTTGCACCTGAGGAAAACATGCATTTTGCATTGCCACACCCTCCTCCGTTATATATATTTACAAAGAGAATTTTAACATTTTTGTAATAACTGACTTATATCAAAATTTATATTATGAAACTATAATATATGTAATATTTAACGACTTATATCTATTTTGTCAAATACTTATTTATTATACTGTTGAAAACGGAGTAAAAAAAAAACCCTTAATAGAGGATCCTTGAGTTGTAATTTCTCTTCTTTTCTATGTCATCTTTAGATTCTTAGATGCTTTTTCTTTAGCATGAGCCAAACAGAACTATTTTAACAAACCGTGCTAAACATGGACCTGAGAAAAATCGAAAAAAAAAAACTTCATTAGGCGCACCTTCGTTTTGGCGTCTGCGGCAAATGCCCTCTCTGCCCGCACCCTCAGTTTCGACTTTCTTAAAGTTGATTTATACTGTCAGAGTTCAATACTGCTAATGAATAAAAAAACAACGTTACAGTTTGATTTGATCTCTAGATGCCCCACTAAGCAATTTTTATATCCATCATTTAAAAGTTTACGTTATATCCAATCGTTCAGTACCAGTAATTTTCTTTTACGACAATTTTTTTGCAGAGTTAGTAGGGGGTTCTCTATAATTTTCCCCCTTGATTGTACAGCAATTGCATTTTTTATTTTCAATGTTCCTTAGAAGTAGTCTATTTATTACGTAATTATTGGAAATGATACAAATTATGCAAAATATACTCGACATATACTGGAATATTACGAAATTGTTTGGAATAGTAAATTTTTTATGTGAGCTATTTTTATATATTCTTTAAAAAAAGTTTTAACAGGAAAGGAATATTTCCATTCGTATTTCCCTTATAAGTTTATACAGTTTCCTGTATGTAGGCCGGCATAAAATTCATAGACTTCATCATCCATCACTGTCCGAAACTCGAAAATGCAGGAAGTATTTTGTGTTGCATTATACTGTTTGTGAATCTCTGAGAAAGAGAAATGAAAATCAAAATTCTATTTTCATGTTAAATTTATTCGGAAAAAATTTGTGATATGGGTATTGACTTTTATTTATCTAACACTATTTTTTGAAATTTGATTTTTTTTCAACCATTTTCAAGAATATGCTTTTATTCTATAAATGATAACATAAATTTAAACTGTTACCTAATTTTGATCGTTATTGTGTTATTCAGAAATAGCCATGTTGGTATTTGAACTAAAAATAATAATGTACAAATTTCGGATCCTGCAAACTTACACATCTAATAAATTTCAAAAAATATTTTTAAATAAATGTTAAGGCAATCAAATTGAAAATTTTACTTCTGATTAAATTTTTTTTAAACTCCATCTGGTTCACTTGTAATAACAAATAAAAATCATTTGTATCTATTAAGAAAATAATATAAATAGGTAACATGTAATGTACATTTCACACATGAATGTTATTACTTTTTCCCGGACATAAATATATAGGTTTTACGAAATTTAGTAGAATGTATTTTATTAAATTTGTAAAAGGAATTAAGGACAGTTAATTAGGCAAAATCATCAAGAAGTCTTTTTTTTTTCTTTTAAAAAGTAATACTATTTTGATTCCTAAGTTTTTCTTGTCGAATGATACATTACTTTGTTTTATGAAACGACAAGAATTTGGAATTTTTAAGTAATAGCAAACTATTCAAGACACGAGGAAACTGATTACGCAAAATAAATAAATAAATAAATAATAAAATAAAGTGGAAATAAAATAAAAAATAGTTCCAGGAACATCGCCAGATACTGTTGCAGAACATAAAATAGGAAAATAATACAAAGTAATAATAATAATAACGCAAACTCATGGGAAATAAACTTTTAACCTTTTAATTTCTATTGCAGTAATAAGAAAAAATAAATAATCTTAAACTGCATTGGCAACTGTAATTTCTCTTTGTAAACTTAAAAATTTGAATAAATTCATGATTTACTTCCTTGTTGTAGGTATAAAAGCGATAAATCTGGGAAGAATATTATTTCTTCTGCATCATTTTCATAATGACAAAGCAATCAGTGATATATTTCATACAATCCGGCCATTTCGTTCTCCTGATCTTAATCCGTGCGATTCTTTTGCTGTAGAGGCACTTACAAAATCTTGTTTTTGAGGACTGCTTTTAACTTTGGCATACCCGAAAGAAAGTATTACTCTGCCTGTGCGAAGTATATCTGTCGACTAAATAATATCTGCAGTTGAACAAGCTGTCCACAAACTACCGACTTAACATTCTCATGAAGGAAATGATATTGAGCAGCATCCTATTCTTAGCCCCTTCGGGTTTGGTATACTATTAATGGTATACTATTAATAGTTTTTCAATGGAGTAGCATTTTGTATTAAAAATACTTATGCTGCTATTTACAAGCAGTAATCTTAGTATGTATCTATGCATTTACTATATAACTTCCTTTATGCTTTGGCATTTAGTAATAACAATAATAATTATTATTTTCTTAATTGTCTTTTCGTCGTTTGCGATTCTTTTATTTCAAACATATATTTCGTTTATTAAATTTAAAATTAAAGTTACTTTCCTAAAAGGATCATGTGCAATACAGCTTAAAAAGTATTAGGAATGTGTAATATAAATTAGATCTTGTTGTCATACAATACTTTTTAAACAGCTCCAAAAACTCTTCCTCGGCCTATTTTCATATGAAAATTAATTGAATAGTATGCAAAAAAAAAAAAAAAATATCTTTCTGACAATGAAATATTCGTGAAACACTGATTAATTTATTCGGATATCTAATTTTAATATTATTAATGTAAAAGTATTTTTTTCTAAATAAGAAAACAATTCGGACCCGGAAGCTTAAATAAGGCGCTTCCGTGTGAATATTTGGTATGTTCAAACAAACTCTATAGAGATGCATCCTTGCAGCGTATGACCAGTTGTACAGCATCATCTAGGTTATTAATTTTTATTCGCTGAATTCTTTTTCCCATGTATTGAACAACATTTGCACAAAGTTTGATGGGCATGCACTGAGTAGTTCAATATATAAAAAGGTAAAAAAAAAAAAAATGTTTTAATTGTGACTACAATGTTAAAACTAGATACTTAAAAATAAGAAAAACATACTCAGTTTTGAGTACTTTCCTTGTCTTATAATAGCTTAACTCCAAACATAACTCTAAAATTCGAGAAAAACATGTATTCTTTTTCTTTTAATGCTCGTTTTAAAATGCATCAGGTTACTAACTTTTCTATTTTTTTCCCTTAAAAAAATCTATGATGACATTTTTCTGCAAAAACAGTGGAATGTGCATGTGTTGTTAGGAAAGAGTACTTATATACTATATTCGCCAATGTATTCCTCGGCGCTGTATAGGCCATTTCTTCATAGTATCATTCGCAAATTTAAAGGCCTAACCTTAAATATACTTCACGTCCACGTCATGATGTTCATTATAGAATACACGTTAACAATTTTACTGCCGCTTACGTGAATATTTGATGATAGTTAATTCCGCACTCTAGAAGTGTGTTTTTCCCAGAAGCCGATTCACTTTTTATAACAAAGAAACAGTGAAAGATTTTTCCGCGCCAGCGCGTGACTCGCTATTGGACATCGCCCCACATCACGCGCTAGCGCTTGAGTGGCCGATTAACGTTGGCGCCATATCACGCCTGGGGCGTGATCGGCAGCGAATGTGCTAACTAAATAACTTGTAGTGATATAGATAATATGTGAATAAAGTAATAAGATTAATATTTAACGACATGCTTATTTTCATCACAGATTGTCACTCATTTTTGAAAATATATTATGTACTCGTTTCTCAAGAGATTCTAACATAAAAAATCGAGTTCGTAGAACTTATTTTATGTAAATTATTTTTAAGTAAATTATTTTAAGTAAATTATTTTTAAGTAAATTATTTTAAGTAAATTATTTTAAGCAAATTATTTTTAACAGAGCTTACAGTAGTATTAATGATATGTATTCTATTTCAAATGTATTATCAATATTGCATTAACAAATTCACAGTTTTTTAACATGTAAAAAGATTTAAGCGGAAAACAATTAGTTTTTGAATTTGTTCTTAACAAATATTTACATTAAAAAAGGAGGGTATAAACGGAAAGGAAAGACAATTATTCTGATTCCTTTTATAAATAAAAACGTCTTGTGCGACTTGCATTGCAATTCATCATTTTCTTCATACATCATCCATCATTTTCAGAATCTCTAAAACGCAGGAAGTATTTTGTACTGCATAATACCTTCTGAAAATCACTACGGAAACGAAATGGAAATAAAAATTCCAAACTACTGTTAAATTTTTCGGGGGAAAAAACTTTAGAATCAGTTTTTTTTTTTTTATCTTTTCGAAATATTTTACCAATTTGAATTTTTTACAGACACTAAAAATATTTTGAAACGTATGGCAATGTAAGTTTTATACGACTATAAAGTGAAGAAAATGATGTATTTTTCAAAATAAACAAAATTTTCCAATTCAATTATTTACATTTATCAAATAAGTAAAAACCAAAAAGTTTAAACTGCAAATATCCCTCATTAGAAAATATGTATTCAACCGACACAATCATTAAGCTAGAAATAATGATTCAAATATTCAATATTTTTTTTTTCAAACAAAATGATATCACACAGAGAAAAAATTCTTAAATTGACCCTTTAAAGGAAAAGAATTTTAGATTCACAAAAAAATCTCAAAATACAAATACACCTTAAAATATTAATTTACTTATAAGTAACCTAAATTCGCATAATCACAAATTTAAGTGTTTTAAATTTGTGATATGTATTCTATTTCAAATGTATTATCACAATTGCATTAACAAATTCACAGTTTTTTTACATGCAAAAAGATTTAAGCGGAAAACAATTTAGTTTTTTAATTTGTTCTTAACAAATATTTACATTAAAAAAGGAAGGTATAAACGGAAAAGAAAGACAATTATTCCGATTCCTTTTATAAATAAAGACGTCTTGTGTGACTTGCATTGCATTTCATCATTTTCTTCATACATCATCCATCATTTTCAGAATCTCTAAAACGCAGGAAGTATTTTGTACTGCATAATACCTTCTGAAAATCACTACGGAAACGAAATGGAAATAAAAATCCCAAACTACTGTTAAATTTTTCGGCGGAAAAAACATTAGATTCAGTTTTTTTTAATCTTTTCGAAATATTTTACCAATTTGAATTTTTTACAGACACTCTAAAAATATTTTGAAAAGTATAGCAATGTAAATTTTATACGACTATTAAGTGAAGAAAATGATGCACTTTTCAGAATAAACAAAATTTTCCAATTCAATTATTTACATTTATCAAATAGGTAAAAACCGAAAAGTTTAAACTGTAAAAATCCCTCATTAGAAAATATGTATTTAAACGACACAATCATTAAGCTAAAAATAATGATTCAAATATTCAATATTTTTTTTCAAACAAAATGATATCCCACAGAGAAAAATTTCTTAAATTGACCCTTTAAAGGAAAAGAATTTTAGATTCACAAAAAAATCTCAAAATACAAATGCACCTTAAAATTTTAATTTACTTATCAGTAACCTAAATTCGCATAATCACAAATTTAAGTGTTTTAAATAAGTTACTGATATTCAAATCCACAGAAAAATTATTGAAAAGGATTTAAGTTAAACACTTATAAAAAATTATCTCTGTCTTGAATGTTTGTGCAAACTAATATAGGGCATCTAGAAAATTAGTTTCTATCTCATCTAATTAGTTTTTATCACAGTTCTTATTAAAAAAATACTTTTGTCCCATTTATGCATGTGATTACGTTTGTCCCAGGCATGTTCATAACTAGCTCTCAATTGCGACACATGTGAATAAGTTTAGACAGTTTTTAGAATGATGATATAAGATCATGATGAAAATAATATTTATTTTATGATTAAATAAATATAGATCTAGACATTTCCTGATTTGCTTTTAAAGTACCAAACACTCAGCTATTAAAAAGGGACGTAAAAATGTAAAGAAAACAGTTAATTTTTAAAATGAAAAGTATAAAGATCCCCATATGAGGACCCAGGTATCGAAGAAGTTATATTAAATCTAAAACAATATGTAGTTCATTGGGTTATGCATCATACAATCAATACATTCACAGAAAATCGAATCATGTATTCATAGAAAAATATAACATTATGCATTTCAAAATTCGATTAAAAAAAACGAATGAAATGAGTCCTTTTTTTTCGAACAAGAAAATGTTTTACAATTTTATTATTCACTTTCAGTTTCTTGTTAAATTTAAGTAGACAAGGAACTGACTGCAATAAAATATTAATTTGTCTCTTTCCTAATTATGTGTAGAATCCGTCTAAAACAATATCAAGTTCACTATGTAATGTATTATGTGTTCACAGACAGTAAAAGCACAAAGTGTACATTTGATTATACGATTAAAATGTTTAAGGATATGAATTTTGTTTTTGGAAGCACACAAAATTTTTCAAATTTAATTATTTACTTTTAACTTGTTCTAAAGCATTAAGTAGACAAGAAACTGAAAGGTTAAAATAATTAAATTATCTGTTTAATAAATGTGCATTAAAAAGAAATCTAAAACAGTCTGTAGTTTAGTAGGCTATGCATCGTATAAAACGTATGCATCGTATGCGTCGTTGCTTAAATCAAATATGATTTAAGCAAGAAACTGGGTTTAAATAATTATAAATTGGTCTCATTACTAATTACGTATTTGAAATAAATATAAGACTGCTGAAATATTACTACTTAATACAATATTCGTTCACAGACAATAAAATCATGTACTCTTATAAATCTATGATAATGTATATTTTATAATACGATTAAAATTTTTAAAGAAATTAATTTTGTTTTTCGAAAGAAGCAAACATTTTCCAATTTCATGATATACTTTCTATTTTAAGATATTAAATATATAAAAATGTTAAAAAAAATAATTTTAAATTTGCCTTCTTATTAATAATATTTTAAGATGAATCTAATAAATACTGTAGTTCAGTATACTATTCATCATTCGATCGCAGATATATATGTATATATATATATGTATATATATATATATATATATATATATTTCGATACATATATTTAATATTTTACCGTCTGCGATCAAATGATGAATAGTATACTGAACTACAGTATTTATTAGATTGATCTTAAAATATTATTTCATTTTTCACTTTAAAAAACTTACAGCCTGGCACTTTAAAAATTTCGCAGGCTAAACAAATAGATGGGAAT
Organism: Maratus speculifer; assembly: GCA_964019185.1. NCBI lineage: Eukaryota > Metazoa > Arthropoda > Arachnida > Araneae > Salticidae > Maratus > Maratus speculifer. Next base: position 51,731 of record CAXHSM010000249.1, on the reverse strand, counting down.
TATTTGTTTAGGCTGCACCGTTTCTGTTTAATAATTTAGACAATCGTCTGAGGGCGGCTACTTGTCTGTGATTGGCTTTTTTCCATCAGTAAACGCGTGTGTCATTCCGCTGTCTGACAAGAAGCAAAGACAGAACTTCGGGTGAGATTTTTTCCGCCTGTTTTCAAGTGTAACTAAAAGCTATCTGGTGCTCCTATCACATTCGAATTTCAGAATAGCTCAATCGACATGTTTCGGATAAGAGAATGCTGAATAGCGCTGAAAAGATAGCTGCATAGCGCTGTAGCGCTGTCCATTAGCCGACAGCACAAAAACTTAAGATATCCAGCTTAAGAAAAAAATCTTTATTTTATGGTAGAGTTGAAATCGGGGAATCTAATGATTCAATTCTGCAGGAAGTGAAATGGTGCGCAAGCCAAAAATTAATATCATTAGTGGTTGCTACATAGGTTTATCGTTGTGTTTTATTTCTGGCAGATTTCCACATTTTCATAATTTTATTGTAGGACAAATACAATGATAATCCTACGACACAATCGCTAGTGGTGTTAATTTTTAGTTTATGCAGCACTTCGCTTCCGGCAGCCATGGATCATTAGTTTCCTCTATTTATACTCTTCCATAAAAGAAAGATTTATTTCATGTGCTCTATAACTAAAGTTTTTGTGCTATCAGCTGTTAGAATAAGACGTTTTAATCTACATTAAAACCTGGGAATTTTCATCGTGATCTATTTGTAAAATAAATGACATGCCACGCTTAACAGTGTCTTCTTATTCCGGAAAATTTTTCAATGGTGATTATTGCCTGTCACTCTACCACGATTCACGACTTTATAGAAATTCAGACTCTATGATTTTATACATTTGAATATTCATTTATTTAAATACGCCAATTGAATGAGAATCTACAAATTTCCATACGAACTCATACACATATATGCATGTTCATTATAATTTGTTTAAAATTTTATCTCATGTAAATATCTATAGACAAGATAAAGTTTTGATCTAATAATATTTAATTTCATTAATGGTATTATTAATAAAAAATATTTAAAACGACGAGTTTGATTTTCTTTTATGCTGAAAGATGCAAAAGTGTACATTTATAGTTAAACTGATTGAGCAAATACTAAATGACTTTACAATAAGCATAAAACATAATAAACTGACAAAATAACAAATATAAGTGGCAAATAGAACAGAATCTTTAAAAAAGAAAAAATGAATAGAGGGAAAAAATATTACTTTTTTAAAAACCACTAGGATGGTATTTCAAGAGGTATTTGAATGTTGTAATTCATCAAAATTGTTACTAAATTTATATAATTTTAAATAAAATATACCCAATATATTTTTTTTAATTTACACTGAATGTTTTTTAAATAACTATAGAGATTCATTATTACTATATTATCAGCAATTTACCCCCAAAAATTCCAATGAGTAAAAATATTTTAAATCAACATCATTTTTAATTATTCTACTAAATATGCTTAAGGATTTATAATAATATTTCACAAAATTATATGTACCATGCATTTTTATGATGACAAGAGCAGTTTTGATTATTCAATTTTTCCTTTCTTCTTCGCTTTTAAATTTTGTCATGGCTAAGATATCCTGCGGACACTTGAGAAAACGCCAAGTTAATCAAAAATGAATTACATGATGCCAACAGCAATTCGTCAACAGATTTTGTTTGATAACGGAATTCCGACTTAATAAAATAAATAAATCTTGCTTATCTTGCAAGAAAAATCCAATTTATTTAAAAATATTGTATTCAAAAGGAGGAAATTATAATTTATCCATTTTAAGTGCTTTGTCTTTTTAAATATTATTTGGAGCTTAGAGCTTATTTTTTACTGTCATCAATCAATGCCAAAGATTTTATAGAAAGGAAAATATATTTTAGTTTTTCTTACATAAATATAAACAAGCATACTGAATAAAAGATGCACGAAAATATTTTCTAAAAAAAAAAAAAAAGTTAAATTTCTTTTTATTTATATGTGCGGCATGCATGTATAGGGCGAATGTTTTTTACGGAAATTACTCAAACAACACATGAAATATTTTTTTTAATATGAATATTTTTCTTACAAAATGTAACAAGACTTATGACATATAAACTATGCATTTGCAGAAGTCGCAGCTTCCCTAAAATTTTCACACTTTTCTACCAGTATTTTAGATAAAAAATCTTTGCTTCAGGTTCATTTAAAATCTACAATCAAATACTACAATAAATATTTTCATTTTAAAATTGTGGTAGTAAAGTGTGAAAATTTTAGGGACGCTGCGACCCCTGCATTTGGCTGTAATAAAATGTAATAAAAAATATAAAAAAGACTTTTAAATTATAGGTTTTTTTTTATCTTATACAGTTTACATTAAGTAAAACTTAAAATGTCTCCATTTTGAATTACTTATTAAATATTTTGGAGATTTACACGAAATCATTTACAGACTTCAGAAATAATCGTAATAAATTAAAATTATAAATTTCTACTAGAGTTTCTCAAATTATTTTCTGAAAAAAAAAAAGAAAAATCTATAGAGATTCTAGCGATATAACTTTTAAATACTCAATAGATAAAAATAATTCAACACCAGTTTTAATTATTTTACAAATTATGTTTAAGAATGTGTAATAATATTTCATAAAATTTTATTTACCAACATGTCTGTGTATTTTTTATGATGACAAGTGCATTTTTCATTATTTGATTTTTCTTTTCTCTTTCGCTTTTGAACTTTGTCATGGCTAAGATATCCTGCGGACGCTTGAGAAAATGCCAATTTAATCAAAAATGATTTATATGATGCCAACAGCAATTCGTCAACAGATTTTGTATGATAACAGAATTCCGACTTAATAAAATAAATAAATCTTGCTTATCTTGCAAGAAAAATCCAATCCATTTAAAAATATTGTACTCCAAAGGAAGAAAAGTATAATTTATCCATTTTCAAGTGCCATGTCTTTTTTTGTTATTATTGTTTGGAGTATTTAGCTTGTTTAATACCCTCATCTATCAATGCCAAAAATTGTATAGAATATAGAAATATCTTTTAGATTTTATTGAATAAATGGGAAAAGGCGCACTGAAAATAAGGTGCACCAAAATATCTCCCTATTTAAAAAATCCTTGATTTACAGTTTTTACCATGTTTGTATCATATTCCATGATCATGTTATCATTATCATGATCATATTATCATGTTTATATCAATTTATAGTTTATATCATGTTTTTCCAGAGATATATGGCGAAATTGGTAATTTTTTTTTTTTTTTTTTGCACAATTGACAAAAAAATTTTTTCTCTTTTTTATAGACCATTTGTCAAAATTTAAGATTACTTTAGTTAGATTAATTAGTTTAGAAATGATTGTCTAAATTTTTCGGAAAATTCAAAACAGAATCGTCCTTGATTTATAATTTAACGTGAATCGGAGCTTCGTCAATCGTATATGATCCGGATAATATTACAATGGAACATGGTAAATGATTTCTAGCATTTTTTTAAAACTTTAACGGGTTAAAAATAGTCTGCAGACATTCTCAAGAGTCTTTGTGACGAGCATCGCACAAGGGCTTCGATTCTGTGCCCGATATCATGTATATCATGTGATATTAGTGTTTTGTTGGTAAATGGAAAAGTGTCAGATGAGAGAAATTCTATGAGTGCATTTGTGAATGTAATTTGCCTGGATATAAAATGAAGGTTTGAAGGGTTTTTTTTTTTTACATTTATTGAAATTTTTAATAAAAATTAATCTAAAAAATTCTTTTATAGCGAAAAAAATACTTTTTTTCTCTTTGTTGCTTTTATATTGTTGCCATGTTTATATCATGTTTTTCCCGAGATACATAGCGAAATTAGTGATTTTCTTCGCACAATTAACAAAATTGATGTTTTTTTTAGACCTTTTGTCTAATTTGTGTTCTTTAGACCTTTTGTCTGAAATTTTCAAATCTATGACATTTTTTTTTTATTATTTTTTTTTTCCTTTTAGTTTAGAAATGATTGCTTGAATTTTTCGGCAGAATCGTCCTTGATTTATAGTTTTTATCATGTTTATATACTATATCATGATCATGATTATATTATCATGTTTATATCAATTTATAGTTTATATCATGTTTTCTGAGATATATGGCAAATCATGTGATTTTTCTTCGCAAAATTAACAAATGTGATATTTTTTAGACTATTTGCCAAAATTTACGATTACTTTAGTTAGATTACTTAGTTTAGAAATGATTGCCTGAATTTTTTGGAAAGCTCAAAATAGAATCATCCTTGATTTATAGTTTTTATCATGTTTATATCATGATCATGTTCATATCAATTTATAGTTTATATCATGTTTTTCCCGAGATATATGTGCGAAATTGAAGCTTTTTCTTCGCAAAACTGACAAAATTATTTTTTCCCCTTTTTGATATATGTCAAAATTTACTATTACTTCTGAATTTTCAGATTTATGACGGTTTTTTCAAAGTTTAGAAATGATTGCCTAAATTTTTCGGAAAATTCAAAACAGAACCGTCCTTGATTTATAATTTAACGTGAATCGGAGCTTCGTCAATCGTATGTGATCCAGATACTATTACAATAGAACATGTTAAATGATTTCTAGCATTTTTAAAAAACTTTAACGGTTTTAAAAATAGTGTGCAGACGTTCTCAAGAGTCTGTGACGAGCGTCGCAACAGTGCGGCCATTCTGCGCCCGGTATCATGTGATATTGGTGTTTTGTCGGTAAATGGAAAAGCGTCAGATGAGAAAATTTCTATGAGTGCATTTGTGAATGTAATTTGCTGGAAATAAAATGCAGGGTTTTTTTTTTCATTTATGAAATTTTTAATAAAAATTAATCTTTAAAAAAATTCTTTTATATCTGAATTTTTTTTCTCTTTGTTGCTTTTATATTGTTGCCGTGAAGTTTTGACAGGTTTTTTTTTTTTCATTTATTGAAATTTTTAATAAAAATTAATCTTTAAAAAATTCCTTTATAGCTGATTTTTTTTCTCTTTGTTGCTTTTATATTGTTGCCGTCAAGTTTTGACGGGTTCCATCTAGTAATAAATTAAAAGTATAAACTTGTACTCGCGTTTCTCGAATATTTAATGAAAAATTACTCTGAAAAAAAAAGAAAAATCCTCAATATTATACTATCAGCAATCTATCCCCAAAATACCCAAAGGATACAAATATTTTAAATCAACGTTAGTTTTAATTATTCTACTAAATATGCTTAAAAATTTATATTAATATTTCATAAAATTACATATACCAGTATATTAACGTATTTTTATGATGATAAGCGCCATTTTATTACTTATTTTTTTCCTTTCTCGCTCGCTTTAAAATTTGTCATGTCTCAGATATCCTGCGGACACGTGAGAAAATACCAAGTTAATCAAAAATGAATTGTATGATGCCAACAGCAATTCGTCAACAGATTTTGTCCGATAATAAAATTTCGACATAATAAAATAAAAAAGTCTTGCTTATCTTGTAAGAAAAATCCAATCCATTTAAAAATATTGTATTCAAAAGGAAGGAAAACTATAATTTATCCATGTTTAAGTGCTTTGTCTTTTTTTATTGCTTGGATCATAAAGCTTATTCTTAATCCTCATCAATCAATGCCAAATTAAAACGTTTATTTTATTTTCACGTATATTTACAACATGTATGTATAGTGCGAATATATTTTTGCAGAAATTACTCAAAAATCACAAGAAATATTTTGTTAATATGAATAATTTCCTTAAAAAAGTTATAAAATTTATACCATTCAGACTATGCATTTATTTGTATTAAAAATTTTAAAAACGTTTAAATGGTAGATTTCTAGCTTATATGGTTTAATTTTTAAACAAAAATAAAATATCAATATATTAAGTTATTTATTAAATATTTTGAAAATTCACACAAAATCATTTACAGGCTTCACAAATAATCATCATAAATTAAAAGTATAATTTTATACTCGCGTTTCTCAAATATTTACTGGAAATTTATTTTGAAAAAAGAAGAAAAACTACTGAGATTCTTTATTACTATATTATTAGCAATATAACTCTAAAATATGAATAGATTTTTTTATTAACGTCAATTTTAATTAGCCTACTAATAAAGCTTAAGGATTTATAACCAATATTTCATAAAATTATATGTCTTATTATATTTGTGATTTTTTATGATGACAAGTGCAGTTTTTTATTATTCGATTTTTCCTTTTTTCTTAACTTTAAAAATTTGTCATATCTTTGTCTAAGATATCCTGCGGACATTTGAGAAAATGCCAAGTTAATTAAAAATGAATTATATGATGCGAACAGCAATTCGTCAACAGATTTTGTTTGATAATGGAATTCCGAGTTAATAATATAAATAAATTTTGCTTATCTTGCAAGAAAAATCTAATCTATTCAAAAATATTGTATTCAAAACGAAGAAGAATATATTTTATCCATTTTTAAATGCTTTGTATTTTTTTTATTATTATTTGGAGCTTAGAGTTTATTTATCAACGTCATCAATCAATGTCAACGATTTTATAGAATATAAAAATATCTTCTGGTTTTTCTAGCATAAACATGAACTTTTTCTTGCATGATTATGCACTGAAGAAAAGATGCACCTATATACATTAGTAAAGGAAATTATTCAAACATCACATGAAATATTTTGTTGGTATGGACAATTTTCATAGAAAAAGGAAGAAAACTTAGCATAAACAATACATTTAGTTGTTATAAAAAAGAAATAGAGACGTTTAAATTGCAGGTTTGTAGCTTAAATAGTTTAATTTTAAGTAAAAATTAATGTCTTTATTTTAAATTATATATTAAATATTTCTGAGATTCACATGAAATCCTTTACAGAATTCACGAATAATCATAAAAAATTAAAAGTATACATTTATACTCACGTTTCTTAAATAGTTACCGAAAATTTACTCAAAAAAAAAAAAAAAAAAAAAAAGAGAGAGAGAGAGAGAGAAAGAGAAAGAGATTCTTTATTATTATATTATCAGGCAATATACGACCAAAATATCCAAAATTATAAAATATTTTAAATCAATGTCAGTTTTAATTATTCCACTAACTATGCTGAATAATTTATAACAATAACAATAATGATATTTCATAAAATTATATATAGCAGTATATTCGTGTATTTTTGTGATGACCAGTACAGTTTTCATTATTTGATTTTTCCTTTCTCCTTTGCATTTAAAATTTGTCATGTCTAAGATAACCTTCGGACACTTTAAAAAATGCCAAGTTAATCGAAAATGAATCATATGATGCCAACAGCAATATTCGCCAACATATTTTGTCGGATAATAGAATTCCAACTTAATAAAATAAATAAATCTTGCTTATCTTGCAAGAGAAATCCAATTCATTTAAAAATATTGTATTCAAAAGGAGGAAATTATAATTTATCCATTTTTAATTGATTTGTCTTTTTAAATAATATTTGGAGCTTAGAGCTTACTCTTTACTGTCATCAACTAATGCCAAAGATTTTATAGAAAGGAAAATATCTTTTAGTTTTTCTTGAATAAATATAAACAAACACACTGAATAAAAGATGCACCAAAAAAATGTTCCCTTTTTTAATTAAAAAAGTTTAGTTAATTTTCACGCAAATTATATATGTATAGTGCGAATGTATTTTTGAAGAAATTACACAAAAATTAGAAGAAATATTTTGTTAGTATGAATAATTTCACTACAAAAAGTTAGAAAATTTATGACTATCAAACTATGCATTTACTTCTAATAAAAAACAAAATCAAAAGCATTTAAATGATAGATTTTTAATTTATATGGTTTTAATAAAAAAAATAATAAAATGTCTGCGTTTTGAGTTATTTATTAAATACTTTTGAAATTCAAACAAAATCAGTTACATGTTTCATAAATAATCATAATAAATTAAAAGTATAAATTTATACTCGCGTTTCTGAAATACTGACTGAATATTTACTCTAAAAAATAAACAGATTCTTTATTATTATAGTATCATGCACTATACCCTTAAAATACCCAATGGATAAAAGTATTTTGAAACAATGTCAGCTTTAATTATTCTACTAACTATGCTTAAGAATTTTAAATAATAATAATATTTCATAAAAATATATGTAACGTCTTCGGGGTGTTGTAGTGGTGGCATAAGAACTGGGGACTCGGGAAACTCTTGTGGGACCGAACTCTTTTTATTAGGCAGCTCTTCGTACAGATGAATCCGCGAGTCCGGTCAGATTTCCCGGAGCCAGATGCGTCGATTATGGAAAAGGTTACATGGCCGGAGGTTAGGCAGGCACCTCAAAACTGCAAAATCTCTCGTTTTTCGCGCGTGTTCTTGCTAATATGTTGGGGATTGTCATATTTTCCAGCAGAGGGCAGAGTTGTGAATTAGGGAGGAACATTTAATTTAATTGGTTAAGAAATATCTGGGCAATCTGACGCAATTTAGGTGCGGCTGCCCAGGGCTGCATGCTGATCCTACAAATTAAGAATTGCGCTTATCTAAGCATTTTTAATCTTAAGGAACGTCCAAAAATGATGTCTGAAAGTAATAAATGTTAGGCTGGGAAAGAAAGTTACAAGGGGCAAAATAGCTTTAAGCTTAAGAATTAAAGTTAAAAATACTAATTGGAACTTTAAACTTTTAAATTTAAATTTTAAATTAAAGTTTTAGAAAGGGGTTAGCTTTTATCCTTTCATATCCCCCCCTCCAAGTTGAGGTCCACCGGATTTGCCTGCAAATCTGGGGGGACTCCCCAGGAAATTGGAGAAGACAAAATCGGATAGGAATTTACTTATGCAAAGCTAGAGATTAATGTTAATATTAAAGTTAAATCTAAAGTAAATTTAATGTTAAAGGAAAGTTTTCTAAAATGTGAGGACTGAATTTCTTTGCTGGAAAACATATTTAAAATTTAAATTTGAATTTTTAAACAAAGGAAAAATTTGAAGATTTTAAGTTTTTATGTTAAAAATTTGGGATATGGCTCTCGAGACGACCTGACCGAACCTTACATATGAATTTGGAGCATATTATATGATGACATAAAATATAAAAATATAAACATAAAGAAAAGCTGGAAAGAAATAATAATTCTGGGAATGTCCTGGGAAAATACAATTATAACATTATACAATTTAAAATTGTGACCATTTTCTTGTTTGGAGTCCTTTGGTCAACAAGTTTGTGCTTTTTTAGTTAAAGTCTTTAAGCACATATTTCAGAGTTTTATGGAATGTTAAATTGTCAAAATGTAAATTTATACACAAATATAATACATGAAATTACAATAAACATAGGAAAACTAAAAAAAAATATGTTTTCTATAAAATTGGAAAATTATATTATTATAAAAGGACATTGAGACAAGTAATATAAAAAAATTACTAAATATAAAAATACACTCGTATATGATTACGGGTAAAAATATGTTTTATGTACACTGATACATGGTTACTGGGGACAATGTATGGTCTATGTAAAAAATATTCAAATTATAGAAATATTGGTAAATAGGAAAAATTTGAAAGGTTTCTTCACTTGTTTTGGAAATGTGAAAAATATTAAAAATATATTGGCATATAAAATTGATAAAAATAAAAGAAGAGTTAAATATTAAATACCATAAAAATATTAAAATAAATATGAAAATAATGAAAAAGTAAAATATAAAAGTCTATTTACATTGTTTATCCTAAACCATTAAAGGTTTTAGCAAATCCTAAACCTCAGTGAGGTTTTAGCAAAAATTAAAAAAAAAGAAACATGAGCTTCGGTTTAATTTTTTGTGTGAAGATGCAGATGCAGTTTATCTATAAGTAAAGGTATTTATTATTTTGCAGACTGAGATATGTTTTTCTCAGTGGCATGAATAAATCCAAGTCACAATGTAAACCACACCTACATCTCACTGTTAGCTCATAAAATTTCCAAAATAAAAAAAATTCTAAGAACATTTTTCCTCACTAAGGCCAGAATGCTCTTTGTTTTCCTTGCAAATTTTTATGCAAATAGCAAAATTCTTTAAATTTTAAGGTTTTTACTACAGCAAAGGGAAAAACTTAATGAAATAAGAAAAAAAAAATAATTAAGTAAAACAAAACAAAAAAAAAATTAATAAACTCTGATTCAAAACAAACAGGCCAATGATCCAACATTTAAAGCACATGGGCAACTTATTGACATGTTTGTTGTTATTAATGGATACTTGTATTTTTATTGAATGCCCGAGTATATTTTATCAACAGTTGCCACATTTGCTGAGATGGTAAGTCATTGAATCCTTTTTGTCTGCAGAGGGTTGTTTTCTGGTTGAATTTGACAAACTTAAAAAAAATGTTTTAAAGACTTAATGGGCTGGAACCATGGTCATCTTTAAAACTTAATGTGTGGATTTAGACACTATTGGATTTACCACGGCTGAAGTGGGGTTACCAAGGTCATGTCTAAATCAATGACTTAATTATTGGAAAATATTTTTAACATGTTTTTTAAAAATTGACAGGGGTGAAATACCTGTTCTTAAATTTGTTTTAATGAAATGGGGAATGTTAAAAAATGGAATAATTAAAAATGGTTGGGGTTGCCAACTCACTGGGTAATGTAATAGGGAAGGAAAATAATGTAATTTTTAAAGCAAAACTGGGTAAAAATATTAAATTAAAAACTCAAACATTAAAATATATCATAAGGTAAAATATAGTATTTGGCTATACAAAAATCTAAAAGGAGTAATAAATTGTATAAATTTCTGTATGTAGAATGAAATATTTGGAAAAAACATGGATTGAACTTTTCTCATTATGTACAAATAAAACACTTACCCACACAAAAAGGCTCAAAATATGGAATAAAATAATACACAAACTGACAAATTACTATTTACAAACATGTAGAAATTTAAATGTGCTCATCTGAATTTATAAAATAGGAATTAATAAAACAGGATTCTAAATATATGCAAAATATGACACTAAATCTTGGACACCATCAAATTTCACCTGTATTATTGATAATATTTAGTTCAAAAACATAAAAAACAATTGTCTTTATTTTTTGGTGATCGCACGTATGCTTCGCCGGATGAATAAGAAAACAAAAATACTGTCATTTTAATTTATCACAATTTCAACGCGTATGTAAAATATCAATCACAAAATTTTCTAAAATGCAAATTATAAATCTTAAATTCCACAAGAAATAAAAAATAAAGCTAATAAAAATTTAAAAATAAAAAATATGAATTTTGTTAAAATCTTTAAAATCCCTTTAATACAGTAACATCCCTTTAAATAAATTACTTTAGAACTCCATGAACGCTGTCAAAATTTTAAAATTTTCACTCTGATAACAGTATTTTTTTTTTTTTTTCATTATTAAATACTTTTCATTCACACAAACACTTCCATTCCATGGTACTTTCGGCAATAACACATTCATAGTCAACATAAAATAGAAAATAAAAACATTGTTTAATGTAAAATAAAACTTTTTTTTTTTATGAGAATGAGAATATTTCTTAAAATAAAATGATGGAAATGATAAATCTGCATTTTTATCAATGTTAATAAAAAAGGTAAAAAGATTAAATGAAAAATAAACACATATCCTGCACAATAAAACTTTTTTTTTTTTTTCTTGTAATTAAAATATTTTATAAAATAAATAATGCAAAAAAGAAATCGGTAGGGTAACACATTGAAATGATAACATAAAGGTAAAAGGAAAATACATAATTTTTCACCAATGAGATGTAATCTTCAACAAAAAATAACGTCAATGTCAAGGAAAAAATAAGTAAAAAGCATACCTGTAATTAGATTATCCATTTTAAGAAAGAAAAATTAATATTTACAACCTACTGAATTGCTACTTTTTTTTTTTTTTTCATTTCAAATAACTTTTAAGGATAAATAACTAAATAAAACATTCTAGTCCATCATAGATCATCATTTGTCCCTTAAAAAAGTAAAAATCAATTTCCACTTCCAACTTTTGAGTGAGTCATTTGTACGGTGATACAGAGAACGGAGATCTTGACCTTTGATCTCCCGCGGAATAAAGTTCGGTCCATTTTGCGAATCTGTGTTTCTGCTTGGGGAAGAGAAATAATTATCGCTTTGGAATGTCCGTGAGTGAATCACTTTTTGAATTCTGCAATTTCTCCTGCAGCTGAGTAGGGGAAAAAGGTCCAAATGAAGAAGTTCATACGTTAGTACGAATAAATAATAGATCACAACTGATTAAATGCTTTTTCTTCTTTTCATGATTGTCCAAAAATTATTCGGAACGTGGATAGTTTCTGTTTTAACGACATTGTTCATGGGGGAAATTTCCTTTCTCTGGCTTAATCGTTTTTTTTTTGTTTTTTTTTTTTTTTTTGTCGACGGTAAATGGCGTTTCCGAGGGAAAGGAATTCTCGAGCACTTCGGAATTTTCGCGGCTTGGTGGTAAGGCAGAGGGATGTTTTCACGGCAGGTAACTGTCATGCCGACTTTAATTATAATGTAACGTCTTCGGGGTGTTGTAGTGGTGGCATAAGAACTGGGGACTCGGGAAACTCTTGTGGGACCGAACTCTTTTTATTAGGCAGCTCTTCGTACAGATGAATCCGCGAGTCCGGTCAGATTTCCCGGAGCCAGATGCGTCGATTATGGAAAAGGTTACATGGCCGGAGGTTAGGCAGGCACCTCAAAACTGCAAAATCTCTCGTTTTTCGCGCGTGTTCTTGCTAATATGTTGGGGATTGTCATATTTTCCAGCAGAGGGCAGAGTTGTGAATTAGGGAGGAACATTTAATTTAATTGGTTAAGAAATATCTGGGCAATCTGACGCAATTTAGGTGCGGCTGCCCAGGGCTGCATGCTGATCCTACAAATTAAGAATTGCGCTTATCTAAGCATTTTTAATCTTAAGGAACGTCCAAAAATGATGTCTGAAAGTAATAAATGTTAGGCTGGGAAAGAAAGTTACAAGGGGCAAAATAGCTTTAAGCTTAAGAATTAAAGTTAAAAAGACTAATTGGAACTTTAAACTTTTAAATTTAAATTTTAAATTAAAGTTTTAGAAAGGGGTTAGCTTTTATCCTTTCATATATATAGCAGTATATCCGTTTATTTTTATGATGACAAAGTGCAGTCTTGATTATTCGATTTTTACTTTCTCTTTCTCTTTTAAAATTTGTCATGTCTAAAATATCCTGCGGGCACTTGAGAAAATGCCAAGTTAATAAAAAATGAATTATATGATGCCAACAGCAATTCGTCAACAGATTTTGTTTGATAATGGAATTTCGACTTTATAAAATAAATAAATCTTGCTTATCTTGCAAGAAAAATCCAACTTATTCAAAAATATTGTATTCAAAATGAAAAATATATATATATATATATTTATCCAATTTTAAGTGCTTTGTTTCTTTTTCTTTTTATTATTTGAAGCTTAGAGCTTATTTATCACCGTCATCAATCAATGTCAAAGATTTTATAGAATATAAAAATATCTTTTGGTTTTTATTGCATAAATATGAAGAAACACACTGAATAAAAGATGCACCAAAATATTTTCCTTTAAAAAATTTAGTTTGTTTTCATGTACATGTGCGGCATTTCTGTATGGCGCAAATGTATTTTTCAAGAAATTACTTAAACATCACATGAAATATTTTGTTAGTATGAATAATCTTCTTAACAAAAGTAAGAAAAATCTGACTTATAAACTAAACATTTAGTTGCAATAAAAAATAAAGATAAATAATTGTAGGTTTTTAAATTATATAGTTTAATTTAAAATGTATTTATGTTATGTCTGTATTTTAAGTTATTTAATAAATATTTTCGAGATTCACACAAAATTATTTACAGGCTTCACAAAATTATTATAATAAATATCAAATATAAATTTATACTCGAGTTTCTCAAATATTTACCGGGAATGTATTCTGAAAAAAAAAAAAAAGAAAAAAAAACTACAGACTTTTTGTTATTATATTATTAGCAATATAACTCCAAAATATCCAATGGATAAAAATATTTTTAATCAACGTCTGTTTTAATTAGTCTATTAAATAAGCTTAAAAATTTATAATAATATTTCATAAAATTATATGTACCAGTATATCTGTTTATTTTTATGATGACAAGTGATGTTTTGGTTATTCGATTTTTACTTTCTGCGTCACTTTTAAAATTTGTCAAAGTCTAAAATATATCCTGCGGACACTTGAGAAAATGCCAAGTTAATCAAAAATGAATTATATGATGCCAACAGCCATTCGTCAACAGATTTTCTTTGATAATGGAATCCGACATAATAAAGTAAATAAATCTTGCTTATCTTGCAAGAAAAGTCCAATCGATTCAAAAATATTGTATTCAAAACGAAGAAAAATATAATTTATCCATTTTTAAATGCTTTGTATTTTTTTTTATTATTTGGAGTTTAGAGCTTATTTATAACCCTCATCAATTAATGCCAAAGCTTTTATAGAATATATAAATATATTTTATTTTTTCTTGCATAAATATGAAGAAACACACTGAATAAAAGATACACCAAAACATTTTCCTTTAAAGAAAAAAATGTTTAGTTTGTTTTCATGTATATGTGCTGCATGTATGTATGTATGTTTTTTTTTTTTTTTTTTTTTTTTTTTTTTTTGCGGAAATTACTCGAGCATAGAAGAAAATATTTTGTTAGTATGAATAATTTGCTTTGAAAAATAAAGAAAAATTATGACATACAAACTATACATTTAGTTGTAATAAAAAATAAAGATGCTTAAATTGTAGGTTTTTAGCTTGTATGGTTAGCTTATATGGCTTACATTTGAATAAACCTTAAAATTCCTGCGTTTGAAATTATTAATTAAATATTCTGGAGATTCATGCGAAATCATTTTAAGATTTCATAAATAATAATAACATATTAAACTAAAAATAATTTACGATTAATTCTGAAATATTAATTTGTGCAATATATGAATGGAATTATAAACAAACACTAATAGGTATATAGTGTATTAACTACGTGTTGCGATTGAAGTAACTGAGGATAATGTCAGGAGTTGGCTCTCTTTTTTTTATCGGATCAAAATTTTCAGAGAACAGAAGGCGAATCCTTATTTCCCATTCCCCCTATATTATGTATTATAAACAATTTAATGTTTCAAACATACCATTTTGTTATATTTCCTAATGTTCTTTGCGCCCTTCTCCTCTCCACCACCGAAATGTGACGGATCATTATTTTTTAAAATCTTTTTATCACATTTTAGAAACTATCTAAAAGTTTAAAACATATAGCCATGTTATATTTTCAAATTTCAACAAAATCCCGTTCTTTTAATTATACATTCCTCCACCTTCGGGCGCGTTATATTCTTAACAAAACTGTATGTAAACGAAATTAGGTTAAACAACCTACAATTAGAAATACTCGACCGGGGGACGGTTTTAAGTAAGAATTTAAAATATTTGATGAATTTGTTATTCAAAAAAGAGGTAACTATATACTTTTAACATTTCCCGTTGATTTCGTTACATATACTACATTTAGACTGACAGTGGTTAAAGTTTTCGATAAGACTAAATCTAACTGAAAAAAATGAAACAAAAACAAACTTATTGGATTATAATGGGAGTCTCCAGGAATTTGGCAAAATACCGGAAATAGCGCCAAGATGGCTTCAATTTTAGCAAGTAATTTTGGTCACCAGACTTGGTAATGTATTGCCGAGTTGATGAAGAACTTGGCAACATTTTGCGACAGAACTGGTTCTCCGATGTAACCCCTCCTGCGGTTTCGCGGTATCTTCGCAAATTTTCATTCGTTCATTTCCAATACGTTTGAGCTGTAGAAAACTTTCAACGAAATTTAATTAAAATAAATGTTCGCAGCATTGTTCCTTGTCATCAAAATTCAATTTTTAAAAGCTTTGTTTACTTCAGATTTTAGCAGTATGTCAATGTATAATTTGTTGATATGATAATTGATGCGAAAATTAAAAAACAAAACCCTTTTCTATATTTATATTATTATTAATCAAAATAAACTAATAATATAATTAAAGATTGGTTCAAACAAAACAAAAAAAATGAATCACATTTTTGCAAAATGTGACTAACTGTATTAGGGTAACATCCCCAGTAATTGTCATATTCATAATTTGTCTTTAAACTTACTTCAATTTTCATTACAAAGAAATAAGATATTTACTTGGGAATATTTTTAAATAAAAGAATGAATATCTGTGCATCTATTTTTCCCACTAAAAGCAAAAAAAAAAAAATTAAAAAGTATATTTATAAAAATATATTTATAAAAAGTTGCTGAAATCACCAGTAATTGGCACATAGAGCACCAATGTATGACACCTTTTGATCCAGTAATTGGCACATGTTTATATTAAAAAAAACTTTACATTTTGCATTGGGTTTAATCGCTTTAAATAAATTTACTGTAGATGAAGATGCCATATTTCAGGTTTTGGAGAGTAAGAAATCAGCATATTAGTCTGAAATGTGAACACTTTAAAACAATGCAATATACTTACATTAATACCCAGTAATTGTCATATGAAGCTTTAATGGATTCCAATTACAGAAAGTATTTCATATTTTCAAATAAAAACAAATGATAAACAAAATTAGTCTACAACTTTAAAAGTACTTTCAAAATAAGTGGTTTAATCTCAAATTCCTTGCGAATTCCTTGTAATTGGAATAGGTGCCAATTACATGGAACTAGCAAAATTTAAGCACCATTAATTGGCATCTAAGATTAATTCAGAAATCCAAATATTTGTGTTAAAAATACTTTTACACAATTAAAGTAACCCTTTTTAACTATACAAAACTGATGTCAATTAAAATTTAGAATACATTATAAATCAGATAATAATGAATTCAAAAGCATGCCTTCCTTAAGCCAAAAAAGAAGCATTTACAACAAAAATAGCTAATTTGATACAAGCCATGATTGTTTCTGTTTCCTAGCCACTATTGACATCTAGTAGCATAAATCAAAGTTATAATTTTAAACGTAAATGAGCATGTAACTGGTATATGGTCTTGCATTTTTAAAAGACTGGATATAAATCTTATTTTAGGACATGTTTGTAGGATGTGCCAATCACTGGTGCATGCCAATTACTGGGGATGTTACCCTAGTTATAATCTTTTCTATCTGGAAATAATGTCTTGAAATATCTTCAGGAAGTATTACGTCAGATAGTCCTATAACTGATCTTACGAAGGTCGTGAACTTCCGCGCGACTGTCAAAATATATTCTCTCTTATTTGATTTTCATGTATGAATCACGGGTAAAGCTAATTATATGTCCATTTCAATAAATATAAAATTCGGTTATCACATGCACATTTAGAATGCAAATAGCTGTATCATACCTCTTTAAAATACGTTGCTTTAAATTATCTATACATTTTGATGATTAAGTGGAATAGCGTCCAGTAGTCGACTGGTTTCAAAAGCAAATTAAACGTTAAGTCAAATGACGTTAAATGACGAAGTGATACCTTTTCATGGGCTCTTCTCAAAACTTAAAAATTATTTTTGCACTTATTATTATTTTTAATATGCATATACAGAGTGATTAAAAAAAGATGGGAAAATTTTTAAGAGGTGATAGTACACATCAAGTCAAATAATATTAAATGGGAAACTAAGGGTCCCAAACGTCCTCCAAAGGAGGTAGGCGCCATCAAAGTTTAGGGTCCAAAATTTGAAATGATTATAAAAAAACGGAAAAATTGGTCGATTCGTTTGCGGTTTTCACAAAAACTATTCTTTATGTCAGTATTGTCTTGAAAATAAATAATAAAGATAAATTTTAAAAAATGCCGATAGAGGGCGCTTTAGACTTTGGATTAACGTACAACTATTGTTTAACGTTATTTTTTGCATCTCTTTATGTTTTTTTTTTTAGAATCTTTGACATAAACTTAAATTTTGAGCTCAAAATCTGAATCGTTGAGAGTGGTTAAATATCGAAAACTGAACTGAGTTCAATGGGGGTGGAGAGGTTCAAATTTCAAATTATTATAAAAAACGGAATAACTGGTCGATTCGTTTGCGGTTTTCTCTAAAACCATTCTTTATGTCACTATTTCCTTGAAAATAAATTTTAAAAATAAATTTCTAAAAATTCCAATAGAGGGCGCCTTAAACTTTAGAGTAACCAACAACTATTTTAACCATTACTTTTTTGTATATAATTAAATGATTGCAAAAGCTTAAACTTAAATTTTGAACCCAAATTCTGAATCGTTGGGAGGGGTTAAGAAGCTCAAACTGAACTGTGTTTAGGAGTTCAAATGTTACCCTGCCCACCGTACGAACCCGGTTCAATTTTTCGCTACTTAATTACTCACAACTGTTCAGATTTTGAGCTCAAAATTTAAGTCTAAGCTTTTAAAACACTTATTTAGATTTTAAAAAAATAACGGTTAAAAATAGCTGTTCGTTACTCTAAAGTTTAAGACGACCTCTAGCGGAATTTTTTGAATTTTTTTAAATTTATTTTCAAGGAAATAGTGACATAAAGAATTTTTTTAGAGAAAACCGCAAACGAATAGACCAATTTTTACGTTTTTCATAATCATTTGAAATTGGAACCTATCCACCCCCCACAGTTCATTTTGCATTACTTTATCACTTTCAAGGATTCAGATTTTGAGCTCAAAATTTAAGTTTATGTCGAAACTTCTAAAAAAACTAATGAGATGCAAAAAATAACGGTAAAAAATAGTTGTTCGTTGCTCCAAAGTCTAAAGCGCCCTCTCTCGGCATTTTTTTGAAATTTATTTTTATAATTTATTTTCAAGACAGTACTGACATAAAGAATAGTTTTCGTGAAAACCGCAAACGAATCGACCAATTATTCCGTTTTTTTATAATCATTTCAAATTTTGGACCTTAAATTTTGATAGTGCCTATCTCCTTCGGAAGACGTTTGAGAGCCTTGGTTTCCCATTTAATATTATTTGTCTTGATGTGTACAACCACCTAAAAATTTTCCCATCTTTTTTGAATCACCCTGTATATATATATATATATATATATATATACATGATTATTTTTTCTTCTTTACAATAATCCATTGAAACGTAAATAATATTTATGTATTTTAAGCCATTTAATTTTTTTTTTATTTACATGTTAACAGTTCATTTTAAATTTTCCTTACTCCATACGAAATAAATGGAAAATTACAAGTTTTAAGCTGCAATAAATCACAAAAAATCACAAATCTATGAAAACAAAGCAATTGGTACATCGCTGTAAAAACATTGAAAAAAAAATCTGATCTAAGATTATCGAAGAGAAAAAAAAGCTTTTTTTTATTAGTCTCCTTTAAAAAGAATTTATCCATTTAAAAGCACTTTTAAATTACTCAGATAAATGACGTACGAAAATGATGAAAAGGCAAGTTCAGGAATTTCCTAGATTTTAATATTAAATTTAAGACTCTGTTTTAGTTTTAGTGAATTTTTAAAACATTTATTTTTTTATGGAATTTACCTTATACAAATCAAAGGATTTTACTGGAAAATCAAGAACCGTGCAACTAAGAGGCACACTTTATCATTATTGAATGTTATTCGATTTCCTAACATATGGACTTCTATATAATAGTGAAAGTCCAGTTGTTATAATAACATCGCAAAGCACGTACAAAAGTACTTGAGAGACTGATAGAGTGGTATGTGATTGAATTACTGTGATGAGGAGAAAATATGTGACGGCGAATAATAATTCATAAAAAAGAATAAACATTTCTGAACACAAATGCAGTGATATTTGTTGGAATTTTTTTTATTACGTATTACTATGCATTGTAAGGAGTGTAGTCTTATGAAATAAACAGCAATCATAAAAAATATACACCCCTCAAAAAAGTTTGCAACACATCATCTTGTAAAAAGGATGTCAGTACAGATTACAATCTCACTTTCGGGTCTTTTCGTTTTTTCAAATAAAAAAAATATTTTGCGTTAATAACATAAACACTAGCAATCCAAATAGATTAATTATATGTTAACAAACATTTCATCGTCTGAAACATAAGGAATGTTGTTGTTTTTCGTACTATTGAATTCATATTAATATGACTATGAGCTAAGGAAGAGTATTTCGAGATGTCTAGAAAATAATTTATTACAATAAGATTCGCAACTTTCACAAATTTTCCAAAACTTTTTGTTCAGCTTAGTAGTAGACGAATTAAATAATTTTAACTGTGGATTTTCTTTGCTGATACTTAAGAGTATTGTCAGAATATGAATGATTTAAACAGTAAATATGCAGTTGTAAGGAGCTAATAATACGTCAAAGCATGCATTTTCTGTTAATACTATAACTTTATAAGCATTTGCTCTTTTGTTTTCACGTACAACAGCTTTAGTTAGTGAAAAATGGTCCGATCTACTATATAAGCGGCCTTACCTTTTATATACTTAGAAGTTTAAGGGTTATCCAAATATTGTTTTAGTTCTAGCCTATGTGTTAATAAAAATGTGGTACGACCCCATACATTTACTCCCATTACAATTTAACCTTTAGTTTTAATCGTGTTTTGAAAAGTAATATCACTTAACCGCAACCGTAACATATTTTTTATTAAAAAAAAAAAAAAAAAAAAAAAAAAAAAAAACACCACGTAAAAGTAAAAACGATTCTATGGTGATTCTCTAAAGTGCTACGTACTACAGAACTGTAAGTAAAATGTCAATGTGTTTAAAAGAGCATTATATCTTGCTTTACGGCCTATCCAAAATAATGGGCATGGATTTTTTCACGGGATATGACTGGAATTTCTGCTGCCAACCTTTGTGCGTAATTTTGCAGGGATATTTTTAACAGGGCATTTAAAACTGCTTAAGGGATGGCTTGAGTGATGTGTGATGGAATTAGATTGATGATGGGAAAACAAGTGGTGAGTAGTGGCTATATTGATAAGAAAATAAAAATGTACAGGAAGTTTCCAAAATCTACGGAATGATTTAGAGGAGTGATAGAACGCATCGAGCAAATGGGAAATGGGTATAGAACATGGGATTACGAACTGCTTCTTTAGTTATATATATAGGTTGCTTTAACTGAACTAAACCCAAGATGACAACAATAATTTTGAAAAGGGAAAATATATATTCCTTTGAAAATGTAACTATACTGTAACTATTTGAAAATGTGTGGGCCGTCAACCAAGACTACTTTCTTCCTTTACATAAAAAATGTTTATTCTTCTACAAATAGGTAAAGCATCAAAATAATAACTTTATTATCTTGTAACTATGTGTGATCAAAGTTTTTCCGTGAGCATATTATTTTGATAGGAAATGCTTACATTTGAATAAAACTAAAATGAATATTAATTTTTAGAGCTACTTTGCACCAGGTCTGTTTTAGTACCCAGTACCCGCAGTGTTTTAGAAATGCCATGTTAAGAAAATAATTGTTTATCGAGTCTGCAGTGTCAATTCATTAGCTGATATTATTGCAAGAAGTTTCAATAATTGAACATATGAAATATATTCAATTTATATTAAATTTAGTGCATGAACCAAAAAAGCCCCAAGCAGAAGACTACTTTGTTCCAAAAATTTTAAAGATGAATAAAAAAATAAATAAATAGAAAATTGCCACTTTAAAACCATACAGTTTGCTTTACTGTTTTAAGTTAATTGTTTACAACTCAATTTCGGAGCGAAAAAAATCATGTTTAACATTCTTTTAAAAACGAAATTCTGCAATCACGTCAAAGTGGTCAATATGGTAATCCCGGTTGAAGATAACTTTCTCTAATAACAGAGTAGTCAAGAAATTTGTAATAGCGTGTGAACAGTTAACCGCAGTCCAAAATATTGAGTACATATCAATCAAGTACATATTGCTGAACTGGAAACTTCTACCACGTTTTAAATATTCTCCAATTTACAACAAATGTTAGCATGTCCATTAAAAGTTTCATTTTAAAATACTTCAGTTTTATACAATGTATTACCGTCAACCCAAGTTGAGTTAGGGGCACCGTGTACTTTTGATTTAACAGGAGGTTTCAGATCCCATGTTCTTTGGTAATTTTTCTTTACCTTGATACTCCAGTGAAATTATTGGTAGTATTTGGCAACAACCTGTGTATATTATATCCAAAGGAAAACGCATATATCCCTCTTCTCCAATTTTGCAGCGTATCTACGTCGAAATATTATATCAGTAAGCTTCTTGTTATAAACTTACGACATTAATCTTGTTTTCATTCCTTTTAATAAAATTTTTAAGCTTTTTATTTTAATGTATGCCCAATAAGGAATAAAATATATTTTTAAAGAAAAAAATAAAAATCCCGTACTTGAGGGTTATAAAACTCAATTTCAGCAATTTCCAACAAAAATGGCAAAAATCTGTATTTCACGTGCAGCCCTGCATATGAACTGCAACTTTACATATAAAACATAGTTTTCTAAATTTTGATTGTTTTAAACGCATATTAAAGTTGAAAATTTTCATTATCATTCCCCATCAGTTACTTCAACTGTTTTCATGAGTATACGCTCTTACGAACTTAACACACTAAGTAATCTGTAAAAATAAATACGATTAAAAATCGATTGCCACAATGGAGAACGTACATTCCGCTATTATTTTTCATTAAGAAGTCTGAGGATATTGGCGCCGGTTGGTTTTGATCCAAGGACCTCAGGATCAATAGGCGAGTGCGTTAACTGTTGAGCAAAAGGCCAAGCCAGTTACTCGCATGTAGTAACTCGTTTTATACTGATCCTGTGAGGTGAGATCCGCTACACACTCCATCCAGAGTAAGACGGTCATGCGTCTGTCGAGCGATGTGCTGCTGTGCGCATGTGTGATGCACGGAGTGAGTGGCAGGCTTTGTGCTGTCGTGCGCAGGAAACGTGGCGTGAAATGACAGGCTTTGTTGCTACTGGGAATGGTATGTTTGGTGCTGCCATCTGTTGGATGTGAGGTGAGTTGATTGCTGTGAGCTGGTTGTTGATGAGAGAGTTGCGTGCTTGTACGGGTAAACAATGATGAGATTGGTGACGGTTGTTTTTGATCCAAGGACCTCAGGATCAGTAGACGAGTGCGTTAACCGTTGAGCAAAAGGCCAAGCCAGTTACTCGCTTTATACTGATCCTGTGAGGTGAGATAGGCTACAAGTCTATAAGTCAATTATTTGTGTGCCCTCGTTCATAAACAATGAATGTTATGAACACCGTATTTTTTAACAAGTATGTTGTATGGCGCCTTGGATACATATATGTATGTGTATGCGAATTTCGAATGTTTTAAATTGAGTAACATGAATAAAATACAGCGCAAACGGATTTTGACCACAGACCCATGGCCAAACAACCGAATTATTTTGTGTATTCATGTAAATGAAAGATTAATGCTATGAATACCATATTCTATCGTAAATATTTTAAATGTCATTCCACTGATTTATATCAATTCAATCTGTTTCAAATAGTGTAATATCATTAAATTCCACAGCAGGTACTTTCCCCATTGGTCGTACTATAAAGAAACTTTTGAATTAGCCGAACGCCAGTGTTATATATGACTACATACCGGGTGTCCCAAAAATGACTAATGGATTTTAAAATTCATTAACTTGCAAACGGTGACAGCTATTTAAAAAATTTTTGCAGGAGTGTTATGTATAATGTCAGGATTTTTTTTACCGTAATTTTTTATTATAGTTCGAATTTCAAACAATAGGTGGCGTTGACGACGATTGAAGGCCAGGTGATCAGTGCTAAGTGAAGCGATGACCTGGTCTTCAATCGCCGTCAGCGCCACCTATTGTTTGAAATTTGAACTAAAATAAAAAATTACGGCAAAAAAACTCCTGACATTATACATAACCTTCCTGAAATTTTTTTTTAAATAGCTGTCATCGTTTGCAAGTTACTGAATTTTAAAATCCATCAATCATTTTTGGGACACCCGGTATGTATGAATAACAATACGTATATTGAATATATACACTTTACATATACATGTTTATATATAACACTGGGTTCCAGTTAATAGAAAAGTATCCGGAATTCTTTTTGATGTTCCTGTAAAGAAACTATAACTGCTACTTACTTCATTTTCAGTAACGAAAGTGCCATAATGAATATCAATAACATTTATCAATTTATGGCGATCTGATTACATTTACTTTATTTAGAGTACAGGTAGACAGACAAACCGAATTAATAAATGCTTTTCAACTATGCTGGAAAGTATAAATATAAAAGTTCAACGCTTATTTTTCATCCTGTAGATTTATACTAAACCAAAGAATGATCAATAATAATAGTGAATTTTATTGAGTAAAATTCATTAGAAATTCAATTTTATTCGCAACCGTGTTTAATTTCATATGCATTGTACCTGTTATGTCACTACCATACATATTTTATTATACGTCGAGAAATCTAGTCACATTTAATACTTTTAAGACTAACTTACAATCATTGTCTAGCACTTGAATTACAAACCTATTTACTTTGCAGTACTAGGGAATTTATTCATGATTACATGGCAAAGCACGTAGAAAACTACTTCAGTGATTTCACTGAGTGTATATGACGTAATTGATATAATTATGACAAAGCAATTGCTTGGAGCATTTTGATAGTATATACTGAATCACAGTACTACAGAAACTGAATGTGATTAAACAAAATCACATAACATTAGAGAAATATTATTGAAATAATAATAAATATATATGTGTAATAAAACAAATTATATTTAAAAAGACAAAGAAATATTGTACTTTGTTAAACATTTCCATATTATGCTACAATATTGGCAAAAAAAAAAAAAAAAAAAAAAAAAAAAAAAAAAAATATAACAAAAGTATTAAGCATAGCAATAACAAACTTTTGAAAATATTAATTTCCAATTGTGTGTAAGTATTGCTTATAATACACACAATTATATTAACTCATAATTATATATACTTATAATATACACAGTATATATGCAATTTGACATATTTTAGTATTTATTTACAATATTAGAAAACAGTTTCTGACGTGACAATCAATACGAAATTCTAAGTACCTACGTGCTGCGAAAAATAAATAAATAAATAAATAAATAAAAAATAACTAAATAAATAAAATAAAAAATAATAAAAAATCCTTTACATTTACGGTGCAGCAATGTTGCCAGCACTTTTTGCTGTAAAATTTGCAGTAGCATTAGATGTAAGGAATAAAGTTGCATCTAAGTTTTCTGCAATTGTTTCGGCAAAAACTGCTGACAACATTGATGCCATCAGTTTTTGCTGTAAATGTAATGATTTTCTTTTCTTTACGGTGCGAAAAAAAAACAGTTAAATTTATAGCAAAAAGTGCTGGCAGAAATGTTGCCAGCAGTTGTTGCCGTAACAATTGCAGAAAAATTAGATGTAACTTTATTTATTACGTCTACAGCAAATTCTACAAAAACTGCTGGCAACATTGCATTGTAAAATTAACGGAAATTTTTTTTTCGTGCAGGTATCTCGTTCAAAATCACACAGCATTATTACAACAACTTTTAAATAATTTGTATGCCAGGGAATCTAGACAGTTTGCCTCGGGATAGAGAAAATGCTATCCGTTGTGCTTTGCATACATGGAAATGTTTTAAAATTGAATAATCCAATATTTTGTTTTACGTACAATGTAATCGACGCAGGTTATAACGTACTTTCACAGGACGTGAAAGTATGGTACGTAATGACGGAAGTATGTTATAAGCAACAACTGGTAAAATGCAATGCATAATGTGAAAGAAAATGACGGACGGAAATACACATAATAATAAGTTTTAAAATTTGAATTTTTTGGATTTATCAAAATAAAATAAGAATAAAAGAAAAAACTTTAATTACTTCCATGTTCATTTAAAAATAATAATAATCATTTTTTTGTTGTTTTCTTTGATTACATGACACAGTAAAATTCCCATTTTCATAAGTCAAATAAGAAAACATGTCTTTTCCATGAAAAGTTACTGAAGGCAGATTTACAAACTTTTTACTTTCCTTCAACTTCAAGTACAATGAACCTCTTTTTTCGCCAACGGTCTGCGGTTCATAACAAAAGGTTGGAAAGATTCAACAGTAGGATGAAATAGATCTTTCGTCAGGCACAGTGATTCTTCAACATACTTGAATTCCAATTAAAAATGAAAGACATCGCTTCACCACAACTATAAAATTGACAGTTTATACCGGGTGTCCCAAAAATGATTGATGGATTTTAAAATTCAATAACTTGCAAAAGGTGACAGCTATTTAAAATATTTTTGCAGGAGGGTTATGTATAATGTCAGGAGTTTTTTTACTGTAATTTTTATTTTAGTTCGCATCTCAAACAATAGGTGGCGCTGACGGCGATTGAAGGCCAGGTCGACGCTTCACTCAGCACTGATCACCTGGCCTTCAATCGCCGTCAGCGCCACTTATTGTTTGAGATGCGAACTAAAATAAAAAATTACGGTAAAAAAAACTCCTGACAATTATAACAGACAATATCCTGACAATAATTAATCCTAACATTATATATAACCCTCCTCTAAAATTTTTTAAAATAGCTGTCACTGTTTGCAAGTTATTGAATTTTAAAATCCATCAGTCATTCTTGGGACACCCGATATCTGTTAAGAACTTAAAGTACTATAATTAGACATATCCTTCAGTGCCCTGTTTTGTGGTTTCGTGGTGTTTTTCAATTATTTGGAGGAATCATTCTGAAGAACAGAAATGTTTGCTTAAATTCCATTTTCGCCTCTTTCAATTATTGAGTATTCAGACCTTTTTGTCAATAACCACAAACAGTTGTAGAAAAAAGGGCAATAGTTGATCTTGAAGGGGAATATTTGAAGAAAGGAGTGAATCCAGTATTAGAGCTAACTGGGATAAACGTCAGAGATAATTTACTTATTTGTAAATCAAAAGTGTAAAGTTGACATTGTTGAAAAATAAAACATTTTTTTTAGTCTAAAAGGTATGTTATAACCAGATTAAGGCTTTTACAAAGACCATTAAAGCCGAAGTTGTTAATCATTACTTAAATAGGAACTCATCCAAGACCAAGTATTTGAGTACGGTATAAGCGAACGTAAATTATTATTCAGTTACGTTACAATCGTTGTCGACTGTATATATTAAGATATATCACCAACAATGACCAACACACAAAAAAGTCTTTAGATGAAAAAGTATATCAATTTCGTACATTAATAATAAACATTTGAAAATTATCAAAAGGAATGTTTAAATTATATAAGCATTCTATGTAAGGATATTATTTACATAAATTATCTTCATATCAAACCCAAAAACATTATTTCAGATATCTTTGTATTTTCAGAAAAGGTACAGTTTTTACTAACATGAGTAAGCTGATGAAGAGTGAGCTAAACGATCTATTGCATTTTCATTCGTTTTTTTTCTTTAAATTCTGATAATTCTAATAGTTTGGTCAATCAATTTTACATTTGTAATTACAATAATATTACTATTACTTTACAATAGTCTTCTCAACAATTATTTATTGTGGAAAAAAGCGACAAAATTTATTTACAGAATAAATAGTTGAAATTATTTGAAAAACCATTTTGGTACAATCATAGGAAGTTGTGTAAAATATTTTGTGATTTTTAGCAGCGAATATATGTGCAGCGTAAGTAAGTGTATATACAAATATCTGACATAGTTATAACTACATTAGAACTACCATCAGGGATGACGCCGACTCATTTTATTTGCACTAAAAAAGTTTACTTTTAAGAAAAAAAGATTATGAACAAATTAATAATATAATATTATTATTATTGTTTAAACATATTAAAATTTCTTAATATCATATACATTAAAACATATTAATACATATTAAAATTTCTTAATTTCTTTCAATACATTTTAGTAGTACCGAATGCGTTGTTTTCATACTGATTTATATTATTTTTTGATTCGAATTGGAAATACTGATCTCTTAAAATGTAATTCTGCAGTTACAGATTTAAGGATGGCTCGTAAAAACTACTACACAATTTACGTCTATTTAAGACAAAAAATTTCAAATTTTTGGCCAGTATTCAATATACAAATCAAGTTATTTCGTTGCAGTTGTAAACGTTTCATCATAGTAACTAGCAACATGCTAAAGCACGTACAAATCTACTTGAAAAATTACGCTGAGTGCATTTCACGTAACTAACATAAAATGATAAAGCAAGAGAGGGAGAAAATGATTAAATAGAATTATATAAAGCGTAAATTGGTTGTGGTTCATTTAAAAGGTGTATTTTAATTATGAAAAATAACAATTTTGTTATTTATACACCAAGTATATTTAATGGTGTTAAAAGCCTATTTTACGAATAAAAAAACAACAAATTATACTTTAATTAACTGTACGTATTCAAATTGCAATTAATGATATCTTAAAACATTATTCTGTAGTTACAGATTTAAAAGACACTTCGTTAAAAACTACTCTGAATTTATGTCTAATTAAGACAACAAACTTAAATTTTTTGTCATGAGTTCCAAATACAAATCAGGTTATTTTGTTAGCTTCCATCATGGTAACTAGCAACATGCATTTGTTAGAGAAATTGCACTGAGTGGGTCTGACATACTGACATGATGATGATAAAGCAAGAAAGATAGAAATGATTAAATAAAAATATATGAAACATAAATGGACTGTTCTTTAATCAAAAAGTGCGTTTTAACTATGAAAAGTATTGATTTTATGATGTTTACAGTCAAGTATGTTTAACGCATTTTTCAGAATATTTTAAAAAATCCAAAATAAAAATATGCCTAAATTAATTGTATTTATTCAAAATTGCAATTGATGATTCCTTAAACATTATTCTGTAGTTAAAGATTTAAAAGATGGCCTCGTTAAAAACTACTACAGAATTTACGTCTAATTAAGACAACAAACTTAAAATTTTGGCATGAGTTCGAAATACAAATCAATTTATTACGTTGCAGCTGTAAAACTTCCTTTATAGTAACTGGGACCATGCTAAAGCACGTACAAATCTACTACTTGAGGAATTACGCTGAGTGGGTCTGACGTAATTGACACGTTGATGATAAAACAAGAGAGAGGAAAAATGACTAAATAAAATTACATGAAATATAAATTGATTGTGCTTTGCTTAAAAGGTACATTTTAATTTAAAAAAAATTGATTTTGTTATTTTTACTGTCAAGTATATCTAACGCTTCTGTCGGCATATTTTACAAAATAAAATAAATCAAAACATGCTTAAATTAATTGTATTTATTCATATTGTAGTTGGTGACCCATTAAACTATTGTTCTGTAGTTACAGATTTAACAGATGTTTCTTAAATATTACTACAGAATTTACGTGTATTAGGACAATGAACTTAATTTTTTTGGCTTGATTTTAAAATTAAAATCAAGTTATTTCATTGTAGCTGTAAATCTTCCATCATAGTAATTGGCAACAAGCTAAAGAACGTGCAAATCTACTAGAAATTATGTTGAGTGCGTTTGACGTAACTGACTTGATGATGATAAAGGAAGGGAGAGAGAAAGGAGTAAATAAAACTATATAACACCTAAATTTATTGTGCTTTACTTAAAAGGTGCTTTTTAATTAAGAAAAATACTAATTTTGTGATACATAGAGTTAAGTATTATTAATACTTCTATAAGCGTATTTTACAAATAAAAAAAAACAAAATATGACTTAATTAATTATACTTATTTTCATCTTCCCCGTTTTTAAGTAAATATTAGCATATTTCTGTTAAACATGATTTACTTATCAAAAATCAAGAGTTATTCGTTATAAAATTTTGTATAATTAAAACAAATATTCAGAAATTTTGAATTTTTGTATATTTTTTTATAATCGTCAAAAGTATCTATTGTCAAATCAAGAAAATGTATTTTTTTTTCGATGCCTTTGAACATTTATCAGAAGTTTGTAATACTACGTTTTTATAAAAATATAAACGCATTTAACGATTAGTTTCCTTTTATTTAATTGTAACGTGAGAAACTTCTCAGAAAACATTTTGTGGGGTTCAATATCATATAAGTGTTTGTGGTATAGAAGAAAAATTACATTAAAATTTTACTTTTACTATTTTAAATAATGTTCTTGATGTAAATCTTCTCTTAAATGTCCATACACAACTGATAATTGCTGTTAATTAAATAATAACAAAAACAAATATAAGAAAATAACTGCTAATTTATTAAATTATATAGATTCATTTAAATAAATCAATAAAATCAATATTTACATTAAAAGCAATTATTAGGTAGATTTCATATGAAATACTACCTATTGCGGTCGCTCCCATGTTGGAATTTCGGAAAAATGTTTGTAGATCTACACCTATCATGACCCCTAGACCGCAAAACTACCAACAGTAAAAAACTTTATATATCTATCAATCTATTTGTCTATCTATCTATTTTCCTCTCTCTATATATAGATATCACTTTCTTATGGACACGATATCTTCTATCATTATGCTTAGATCTCCTTCAAACTATTACATAAAATCAAGGGGCATAAAATCTCGGTTAACTTCGTTAATGGGCAAAATAGGACCAAAAAGTGGGAAATAGGGACAAGTTTTGTGATAACGGAAAACCCTCCGTAACTTCTCTACTAAAATAGATATTTAATCAGCTTAAAGTTTATTTACTCTAAAAAAATGGGCTAAAAATTTATGCATGACACACATTTGATAAACTAAAAATGTGCTCAAGGGGTGAAAAAATAGAGGTTTTGGAAGAAGAAAATTCATAACAGCGTCAATTCTTAAGATATCAAATCCAAATAAATTTTTAAATGTTCTTAATATTATCTAAAATTTTTGTACTGACATGTTTTTGATAGTACCAACTCTTACTGCAACAATAACTAAAAACGAAAACAAAACGCATCACATTGATTTTAAACGCATCCAAATTACAAATTCTCTTATTTAGGAATTGTAAAATGCAACATTTTTGTAAGTTTTTTGATAAAAACAGAATATATTTTAAAAAATACTATCAAAATAGGCATTTTGAACACAATTTTCTAAGCGATCGTGATTGAAAAATTGAGGATGTATTGAAATAAAAAAATTGCTTGTTTTCTGACTCATTTTTAAATCCATTTTTGCTGTCAAATGCATCCAATTGAATGGTTCTCCTATTTAGGAACTGTATAATGTGACATATTGGTCAGCTTTTGGATAAAGGCAGAATGTATTTCAAAAATTTGCGGCCAAAATGGGCATTTTGAATACAATTTCCTTAAATGTACGTGATTGAATAATTTAGGATTTATTGAAATAAAAAATTGTTTATTTTCTGACTCATTTTTAAATTTGATTTTGCCCTCTAACGCATTCAATTGATGTTTTCTTTTATTTAGGAAACATAAAATATGCCATATTGGTCAATTTATTTACAAAGTCAGAATATATTTAAAAAAATCCCTGTCGGCTTGGCCTGTAGGAGGAGGTAGATTTCGAAGAGTGCTCATTTCAACAACAAAAAATAAAGTATGAATAGAGACATACCCAGTTTAAAAACATCATTTGGCCGCTAATGAAAAATTCTTAATTTCATTTTTCTGCCAGAACTGGTTTTATCAGAATCATTTTAAGCGAAATTCAGCTCAAATGCCCATTTTGACAACATATTTTGAAATATATTCTAAATTTTTTTAAAAATCAACCAAAACAGTACATTATATCGTTACTAAATAACAAAAAACTGTCAATTGAATACGTTGGAGAGCAAAATTGAATTTAAAAATGACTCAAAAATATAACCGATTTGTTATTTGAATGCATCCTTAATTCTTTAATCATGATAGCTTCGGAAAATTTTGTGCGAAATGCCCAATTTGACAGCATTTTAAAAAATATATTCTATTTTTATCAAAAAACTGGCCAATGAGTCACATTATATAGTTCTTAAATAAGAGAATCTGCAAATTAGATGCGTTTGAGAGCGGAAAATGATTTAAAAACGAGTCAGAAAAAAAGCAATTTGTTATTTGAATACTTCCTTAAATTTTCAGTCACGATGACTTCGGGAAATTCTGTTCAAAATACCCTTTGTGGCAACCTTTTTTGAAATAAATTCTATTTTTATCAAAAAACTGGCCAATGCGTCACATTATATAATTCCTAAATAAGAGAATCTATAAATTGGATGCATTTGAGAGCAAAAATGGATTTAAAAACTAGTCAGAAAAAAACGCAATTTCTTATTTGAATACTTCCTTAAATTTCCAGTCACGATGATTTCGGGGAATTCTGTTCAAAGTAGCCTTTTTGGCAACCTTTTTAAAAATATATTCTATCTTTATCAAAAGCTGACCAATGCGTCACTTAATAGAGTTTCTAAATAAGAGGATCTACTATTTGGATAAGTTTAAAATCAAAAATGAATTTAAAAATGAGTAAGAATATAAGCAGTTTGGATTTCAGATTTTTTCTCCAACTCCTATTATTGTTTAATTTATTTTTGCTACATGAATTGGTCGTATGAAAAACTTGTCAATATAAAAGTTATAGATATTATTGAGAATATTTAAAATAAATATAATTAGATTACATAGCTTAAAAATTGACAGAGTTATGGATTTTTTTCTTTTTTCACCCCTCCCCCTTTTTTTCGTTTTTAATTTTTTTCATTAGTAAAAGTTGGTCCTATCGAAATCTTGTAAATACAAAAGTTTTAGATAATTTTGAAAACATTTTTTAAAATTCACTTTTACTTTTTATCTTGAGAATTCTCGAAGTTATGAATTTTTTTCTACGAAAAACCCTGGTTTTTTTCGCCCCTTGAGCACATTTCTAAATTTATCAAAAATCTGTCACGAATAAACTTTTGGCCCATTTTTAAGAAGTAATATAAACTTTAAAACAATTAGATATCTATTTTAATTAAGAAGTTATGGCGTTTTTTCGATTTTCACAAAACCGCTCCCTTTTTCCACCCCCTTGGAACTAGTGCTCGCGATAGGATACGTATAGCAGGTATACGATTAAACGATATACGTATATCCGTATAATACGTTTTTCTGCTATACGGATACTTTCGAATATACGTTTAAACGTATCCGGATACGTATAAGGCGTATCAACTAAACGTATATTTAAGAATACGTATATTTAATGTATACGTATATTCGCCGTATCGTATCTAATTTAAATAGCGGACTTCACCAGTCTTATGTCGCTGAATGGAGAATAATTTGGAAATCGGTAGCGTTACGACAGAAATCCGCATAGTATGCAGGCCCGTAGCTAAGAGGGCGCTATGGGCGGCTCAGCCCCCCCCCCCTAGAATGTTTTGAGTCCCCCCCTGGAAAAGATTCCAAGGTCACTCAATTAATTTCTGTTCCAAAAATTCATATGAAATTCTGTTCAAAAATCTAATTTAGTTTTGAGACCCTTTCACAGTTTTGCAGAGTTACTAAATTGTATCTAAAATAAGTGTGTCAACACTCCCTCATTTTATATGTACATATGAAGTTAACATAATGTTTCATTTTGCACCAGTTATACAATCAAAATTTTCATCATCCTATACTTTTCTTAGCATAAAATGAAGTTAGTACAACAGTTTAATTAGAAACATAATACCTACAATGTGAATAGTTATTAATTTATCTTTCTGCGTCAGAAAGAGAAAAAAAAAATATGAGCCCCCCTACATTCTTTCGAGCCCCCCCCCCTATGGTTCACTTCTAGCTACGGCCCTGATAGTATGTCTTATACATACGAGATCAAGCAATGAAAAGCGCATATTTTTTAAAACGGTTTGCAAAAAGTTCACAAAAGATCAGACTCCTGATTGGCTAATCTCGCTTCACTAACAGTGAAATATCTACTATCTGGATTCCAACCAAGATCTTGGTATTTCCCTTTATAAATATTTTAATCAACATACATGTTCAGTGCAATTTACCGAAGTGACCCATGTTACCTATCACCTATCGATTGTAGGGCAGTACGAAACCGAAATGTGGCACCAATGAAAACTATCCTGTTGAACTGTAGCTGACGTCACAATTCGCCTTGATTTTCATTTCATACTACCCTACAATCGGTTGGTAACATTGGTCACTTCGGTAAGTGACCGGTAAGTTACTCTAAACATACTCAATGTTTAATTATGTTTCTTCTAATTTTCATTAAATAAGTCATAAAATATTCTGGGAGGACAAAATAATTAAATTATTTAAAAAAGAAACTAATAAAAATTACCAAATATGTAAATTATTTTAAAATTCCTCCGCGGTAAGACAATTTACATATGGTGAAAAATAAAACCATTGTGTCACGTGACGCAGACACTTAGTATAAGTATCTCGTAGAGTAGAAGAACGAGCATTTATAGACACAGTTCTGCTTAGATTACAATTAGAAATGAATAGAAAAAGCTGGGTGTGGCGGTACGCTGAGAAAAAGAATGACAGAGCCTACTGCCTGCTATGTGATGATGATATTGCTGTAAACTCATTCTGTGCAACTGGTGGAACAAAATTCATGCCACATATAGACAAAGTCACAGACAGATATTTTGTAAAAACATATTTTTCGGACTATCTTACCCTTAAAAAGTGTAAACCAGTCGAAAGATTTCTCGAATCCATTACTTTCTTCTTGTTAAGATACAAGAAAATATAAAAAAACTAAGTACTGAGCCACAGCTCTTCCAAAGATTAGTTTGATTCTATCCACAACTAATGTAAGACAATTTATAATAAATAACTTAGTTTATTGGGAAAGAAACCAAAATTTAAACTGAGAAACGTATTCAGATTTTTTAGGTACTTGCATAACAAGTAGTAGTTAAGTAAACGCATCGTAGTTTTTTAAACAGAGAATCGCGATGGGGATACTCAACCGGATATTTCTCAATGTCTGTAATCCGCAGAAAAGCATTGAAACATCAAATTTCATATCTTGAATGAAAAACGTTTAAACGTTTATACGTTTAACCGCTTGGATAAGATCCGTATATACGATGTACCGTATATGTTGTTTTGCGCAATACGTATAACCGCCGATGCCGTATTATACGTATAGTTGATCCGTATTTCGTATAATACGTATTATACGTATATGCGTATAAACGTATAATCGAGAGCACTACTTGGAACGACTTTGCCCATTAACGAACTTAGCCGAGATTTTATACCCCTTGATTTTATGTATCAGTTTGGAAGAGATTGGAGCAAAACTATAGAAGTTATCGTGTCCATAAGAAAGATATATATATATATATATATATATATATATATATATATAAACATATAAACTCTTTTACAGATGGTAGTTTTGGGGTCTAGGGGTCATGATCGGCGTAGATCTGCAAATTTTTTTCAGAAATTCCAACATTGGTGCGATCACAATAGGTAGTATTTCATACGAAATCTACCTAAAATATATTGTCAAAATGAAAATTTTGAGCTGGATTTCGCTTAACATGACTCTGATAAAACCAGCTCTTATGGAAAAATAAAATTAAAATTTCTTCAAAAGTTGCTAAATAAAACTGTTAAACTGGTTTATCTCTAAACGTATTTAATTTTTTGTTGTAGGAATGAGCACTCTTCGAAATCTACTCCCGCCTATAGGCAGAGCTGAAAAATATTTTTTTTTTATGTCGTACTTCACAATATCGCAAAAGATATTCACAGAGGAAGAAAAAATTATAATTAAAATCTTGCTTTGTTTATTTACTTTGACAATATTTCGATTGAATAAATATTTTTTTTCTGATAAATTATGAAAACTGTAGTATTAGGACGGTTATTTATGTAATTGTTAAATGTTAATTGGACTATATCATTCATATCCGAACAATATTTTGCATTAAGTATAAGTCAAATAATCAACGTTTTTCATTTGACAATAAACTGTCCTTTATAAATTTAAGCAAATACACAAAAGCCTTTGAAAACTCAAGATGGCATTTCACAAGCTTTCGATCATCTATTGCATTCCTATCAAGTAACTTTGTGTTAAATGGAATGCACAAAGCAATTCAAAGCAGGAGATTACCAGAATAACTCGACAGTGAAAACTGCTGCTAAACGCATTTAGTAATAGTTAGCAAACACATTCTCCTCACTTGCTTATGAGCATTTGAATATCCATTGAGTATTCATACAACTGTGATTGATTTTGCCATTTAGTGCACATTCAACTTAGTAACTTGGTAAAGGAACCAACACATTGAACATAATTCAATAAATTATTGAAATTTAACCCATTTTATCCATGTATAGATAATTGTAATGTATGGAAAAATATATAACATGTATTTATAGGTATATATATATATACATATATTTCTTCATTGGACGTATTAGAATTATTATGGTTACAAATATCACTTAACCGCATTTATCATTAGTAAACACAATTTTTAAATTAAGTACCGTAAAGCACCGAATGTAATATTTTTCAAATTATAAGTAACACCCTTCCTCTTTCATATATTTTGCAAGCACCATAAATTCCTGGTTTATAATTCCTAATATATCCCCACAAACTCAAAATTTTATATCTACATCACAAAAATTCCAATTATAAGCATCTCAGGCGTTAAACTTTTATAAATGGGTGGTTGTACCCATATTTAATAATTTCTGGAATAATTATGCCTAATGTATCAAAAAAAAAAAAAAAAAAAAAAAAAAAAAAAAAAAAAGATTGGTAAATTGTAATGGACATTTGGTCTTTTTTTTTTTTTTTTTTTTTTTTTTTTGAAGAAGAAGAAGAAGGAGAAGAAGTATGCGGCAATGAACCTTTACTTTTTATTAGACTTTTTACTACTACTTTACTAGAACTTATCGTGTAATTCAACAAAAACGAACATTATAATGACACATAATAAATACACTGACTGTACTTTTAGAACAAATGACACATGATTAAGTAATTTTTTTCACAGTTATTGAAAATAGACCTAAAAGTGTGGAACAGTGTAACATATGAATATTCAAATGTCAAACCAACATCTGGGGAAGAATTAAAAAAATCTTTGGAGAATAATATTGGCAATTACGCAAGAAAATAATAATAAATAAGCACAGGCTTAGCCAAAATAATTCATCGGATTTCTAAACACTGTGTATTAAGAGGTATTCAACCTAAAAAGTCGGATGATAATGCTAATATGCATATACTCACTAACCTTAAAAGCCCAATCCGTGTCTCGCGTGCAAGAACGCATCATTGCTAATGAGACGGATATTGACCTAAACAAGAAATTGAGTGAATGAACTTAGCTGGAATACCGTTGGAATTTATATTAAAGGCGCAAAAATTAAACAATTGTAATATGCATCACACACTTGGTGAGTATATGTATCTTTTCATGTCATGTTTATACATCATATACTTTTAATGGAACAGTCTTTTAAAACACGGTGAATAATTTCTGCTCATCTTACATAAATCAAAGAAATGATATATAATGTGTTTATATGCCAAATATTTTTTAAATAGGGGCTTGAAATATGCATTTATAAAATTTTTATTAGTTCTAAAGCTTCATAAATCTTAAAAAGGAAGGTTTCAGTAGAAAATTTTGAAGTAATGCACAGTGATTATTACAAACTTACACTTTCTTTATATGTTCAAATTATTATTATTATTATTTTCACATTTTACAATATAATGTTTAAACAGCAAAGTTTACAAAAAATTTAACATTCATAACTGACTTGATTAATTTTATTAAGAGCATAAAGTTAACGTTTATAAGATAATGACTCATATAAGATTGAGTACATTACTAAACATATTTATATTAAAGTTTTTTATATTAAAATAAAAAAACAATTATTGCGTTTTATGTAAATATTGGAAAGAAAATTTTTAAGATACAACTTTCATATATCTTGCATTCTTGCAAACGTTATATACTACAAATTATACATTCCTATATGATTCATATTTATACAGAAGTTTAGAGGAAAGCTTATAATTACTGTTATACATTTGAATTACGAATTCAACCTCTGAAATATAACGACAAAACTTGAACCGTGATACTACAGCAAAGTACGTTCAAGATTACACGAATGAATTCAGTCAGAGTGTGCTATATAATTAAAGTTATCAAGGATAAATGAGATATAATGTATAACAAAGTTATCGTCAGGTATATAGCTTATTTCAACATGCAAATATACGAATACTACCACCAATGTTTTTTATTGAAACTATTAAAGACTATGGTCATTTAAATTAATAAAAAGGTCAACACGAGGTTCATTAATAGATTCCATTTCAAAATATTAAATTGTCGAAATTTATTCAGATAAAATTATAATACAAATTTAATGTAATAGTAATTGTTTCAAGTTTACAATTTAAATTTTAACAACTTATGTTTATGTATAACTATTCTGTTTCTGATATACAAAATGAATGTAGACAATTTTATTTTATAGAAAAAATACTAACACGTCTTTAAATAATATTATATTCAAATAAAAAAAATTAATAGCTTATATTTTAAGTCATAAAGCAATTACATTGATAAAAAAGATCGATACAAGATAAAGAAATACAAGACATGTATAGCATCAAAAATAATTAAAAAATATAAATGCATTAAAATTTCGATGAGTAACGAGGCTTTACAGCATTTTTCCGTGCTAGACCTAGATAGTAGAATATTTTATCTCGTTACAGTATACCAATATATTTCAAAAAGAAAAAAATAATAATTTCTTTAACATTTTATCTGCAATACGGTAATAACATTTAAAATGTACTTAGTGAATATTTTAATAAAATGACATGAATTTCTCAAAATGTTTACTGAAATTACAGATTAGAATGGACTGGATCTTTAAATGAAAAAAATGTCAACACAGTATTCAGTAATATTTTACTTAAAAATATATTGATGCTATTAACTTTTTTCAGAAAAAAATTTCAATATAAATGCAAGGTATTAAGAAATTTATTTATGAATCTATGCTATAAATACTTTATAGTATGTTTTACCCAGATCACTGGGTAGTATATTATTTCAGCTCGTTATAATATACTGACATATTTCAAATATAGAAAAGCATATGATAATTTCTGTGACATGTGTGGGGACATTCAAAATATACACAATAAACATTTCTATAAAATAACATATTTATCAAACATTTAGACAAGTTGCAGAGTAGCACACTAGTAATGTAACCCTATTTTTTGAGGGATTGATTGCGTTTCCAAACAATTCGGTAAAATGAGTATGATTAGATGGTTTCTGAGTAGCAATATCTGCTAATTTCATGCATTTCCGAAGAAAAACAAATTAAAACGCATGTCATAAAAATGCCGTTTTTCATTTAAACGTCTGAAATTATTACAATATTACAAAGTTTACAATATTATTTTCAATAGGTTTCGTCATTGTGATTATAATTGACGAATTAGAAATATGCGTTCATGTCACACAATAAATTTTTAATATTGTGCTTTAAATTAAGCCTCAAATGAACCTATTTTTGCATCAGTTTTCATTATTTTTTCCTCTATAAGCTTCATATAATATGTACAAATCTGGGATATTTATAAAGGATTTATTTTCTTTAATAAATGTTTCTCAGTAGATTTATGCACTGTGTCCTAAAATCCCATATTAGGAAAGAAAAGTTTACTGACAACTTCTAATAAATAATAGCAAACTTTTCTTTCTCTTTTGATATTCACACGAACATGTTATTCTTAGAAAGGATATACTATTATTTGCTTTGGCTTAGAATGGACAACAATAGTTTTAAAAAGCATCTCGAAATATAAAATAAATGCCTCGCGCAGTTATATTTTAAAAATTTAAATTGTTTTTCAATTTTTTATTTAACCAATTTAAATATGACTCCATTTCCTAGCAATAATTTGTTTTAACACACATTAGGAAATTCATTTTTATCCATTTCTCTTCCTTTTTTAATAGTAACGTGTTGATACAATTTTTATGTCGTAATTTTCCGGATTTCCTTCTTTTACCGATATTTGTTGCATTCGAGTTATTTCTTAAAGCTATAGACCGTTCGAAATAGAGATACTTATTATAAATCTATCATGTAATAACCTGTTTAGAAAAAGCTAAAAAAATTGTTTTGTAGATTTAAAACAATTATCAAAAGGATAATCAAATTAGAAGAAATAAGCGCGTTTTGTACACCGCAATCTTGTTACATATATCCCCCAAAAAAAATAATTTAATTTTCTATATAAAGCTTTTACTCCCATATTTCTTTATTTTTTTCTAAATGAAAATGATTTTTTGCTCGGTATCCATACCCTCTGACAGTCTTACAAAAAGGACAAAATTCTAAGGGAGTTTTCTCTGTATTTAGTTTTAAATGCTAAAAAAAAAGTTGAATTATTGAACATTATATAAAAAAAAGCTTGATCACGAATATAAATGTAAACCTCAAGAGTATAAATCATTGTACAACGAATTAAAAATCCATTAAATTATTACATTTATATTAATTTAAATATTGCTTGTATTGCAGTGAAACCCGGAGCGTAATGAACGTAATGATACACGGGCTTGTCAGTGAGGGGATTAAATCTCCATATTGTGAAACAAACATTTATTGACAATTACTAATAAACAGTGGATATCATTCCTTTAAAAGTCATAAATATTGTTTGTTTCTCTCACAAGTGTTTGCAAATAAACATGTGATAACGTGTCATGAGAACGTCTTACGTAAGTTAATACCGATTTGTTAGCTTCCTACATGGGAAATAACAGAAGTGGAGATGAGAGTGAATGACATTCTATTTAATTTAGTATTTTCTTTACATGCAAACATGGAGTGTTAATGTTCGTGTTTGTACATAAATGTGATAAAATATCTATTTTAAAGTATTCAAAATTAAAATTGCAGATTTGGCTTTAAAATCTTAAACATTCCCCACTAAATATAATCTTAAGATTATCCGAAGAAATCGCCACTTTCTATAGAAATTTTACAGAAATCTGAAGAAAATTTCCAGAATTAGCTTTATCTTTAATGCTATCTTATCTGCAGAATTTTTTAAGAAACTCTTTAAAATATCTGCAAAATGGGCCAAATACCTTCGGATTTCCCACAGATTTTGGGCCAAAAAGCTATAAAATTTCTACAGATTTTCTTTTAGTGGGGTTTGAAGCATATTGAATATTAATGATTACAAGATACATTAAATTTACTTTAAAAAATCTGTAATGCCTTTACAGGTGTATTTCTTCTTCATAAAATTTTTAGAACCCTTTAAGAAGACTGATATACATCGTATAATTTTAAAAAATTAAATTCATGGATTTCATTTTTTTCTTCAAAATTAAAATTTACAAAAGATGCTCAGAATAGTGTAAGTAATTTTGTCGAAGTTAATACTTTCTTAGTAAAATTTCGAACATCAATATATTTTTTTGCCAATTAATTAAAATAATTAATGCTTCAACGTTTAACGTTAAGTATACGTATTAAAGAAAGTAGAGTATTTAGACTATATTAAATTTTCAATGTAATATTTAAATGTCATCTTAACTTTTCAATAAATAGTAAATAACATTTCTGCAGAATTTTTTGCAGAAATTAGTGTGTTTATATTATATTAATTTTTAATATAATTTAGATTATATGAATTTTTCAATAAAAAGTAGTTGTCATTTCTATAAAAAAAAACATAAACATATCTTATTTCCCTCACGAATGTTTATAAATAAACATGTAATTACTTATCAAGAGCACGTCTTACGTAAGTTAATACAGTTTTGTTAGCATCCTACCTGTGAAATAACAGAAGTGGAGATGAGAGTGAGTGACATCGAGTTTAATATATTATTTTCTTTATATACAAATGTGGAGTTTTATTCTTCATGATGGTACATAACTTCGATAAAAGACATATTTTGAAGTATGAAAATTTAAATTTGTAGACTTGTCAATATATTCTTAAAATTTTGGAGCATATTGAATTTTAATTATTAGAAGATACATTAAATTAATTTAAAAAAAAATCTATAA
The DNA here is from genome assembly GCA_964019185.1 of Maratus speculifer. Taxonomy (NCBI): domain Eukaryota; kingdom Metazoa; phylum Arthropoda; class Arachnida; order Araneae; family Salticidae; genus Maratus; species Maratus speculifer. Next base: position 9,564 of record CAXHSM010000249.1, on the reverse strand, counting down.
TGCCTTTCCAAGTGTATTTTTTCTTCATAAAATTTTTAGAGCGCTTTATATACATCGTACTATAATTTTAAAAAATGAAATACATATAGATTGCATTTTTTTTTTCAAAAGTATAATTTGCAAAAAATGTTCAGAAAAAGAAATTTTATCGAAGTTAATGCTTTCTTAATAAAATTTTGAACATCAATATAAAAAATTGTTGTGAATTAAATAGAATAATTAATACTTCAGAATTTAACGTTAAATATACGTATTAAAGAAAGTAGAGCATTTAGACTATATTAAATTTTTAATATAATTTAGATATTATTAATTTTTTAATAAATAGTAGATAAAATTTCTATAAAAGGCATAAATATATCTTATTTCTCTCACGAGTGTTTGTAAATAAACATGTGATTATTTGTCAAGAGCACGTCCATACGTAAGTTAATGCTGTTTTGTTATCTTCCTATTGGAAATAATAGAAGAGAAGATGAGAGTGAATGACATCTAATTTACTATACTATTTTCTTTATGTACACACATGGAGTGTTATTTTTCATGATTGTACATTACTGCAATAAAAGACCTATTTTGAAATAATAAAATTAAAATTTGTCCTTATAATCTTAAACATTTGAAGCATATTGAATTTTAATGATAGAATATGAATTCAATCTCTTTAACCCCTTGGGGACGAGCGACACGTATACGTGCCGTAAAAGGGTTTAAGAAACCTTATTTATTCCCACCAGTAAAATTATAACGTAAATTTTGCCTTATTTAATCAGAGCATTTTGTCGATTTAATAAGCCACAAATTTCTGTTTCTTAAAACCGGTGACAAAACATTAAAATTTTCGGAAAGGGCTTCCGTCGCCAAGGGGTTAAAAGAGGTCTATAATGCCTTTTAAAATGTATGTCTTCTCTTCAAAATTTTTAGAGAGCTTTATGAAGTCTCATATGTATCGTATAATTAAAAAAATAATAAAATATATAGATTTCTTTTTTTTTTTTTTCAAAATTATAATTTGCAAAAGTAATTCAGAATAATGGAAATAATTTTACTGAAATTTATATTTTCTAAACAAAATTTCGAATAACAAAAGAAAAGTTCTTTGTCGGATAATTATAAAGGTTAATACCTCAATTTTGACATTAAATATATTATGCACTATAGAAAGTAGAGTATTTGGATTATATATACAGTAAAACCCCGATAATTCGGATTAAATGGGACCGGACCCAATACTGATTACCGAAAATCAGGATTATCTGGAGAATTAGAAAAAAATGAAATACAAAAAGCATACTTACAGAAAATCACCTTTATGTTAAACTTATTGAATATTTACAGACAGTAAAAATGTTTATTTTGCTTAATTCTTAAGAAAAGATATCAGATTTTTTTTTAAATTCAGAATATGACGATGAAACAAGTTAAAGGTATGGAAATTAGCCAATCGCTTCTGAAACTTGAAAAAAAAAGACAAAACCTATCCGGATCAACGCGGTCCGAATTAGTGGGGTTCTACAATATATATATATTTTAAGTCGAACCATGCAGAAAATGCTAAACTTTTTTTCATAATGTACACTTTTGACTTTTATAAAACCTCAAAAAAATAATAAAATTAACAGAAAAATATGCTTTCTGCACATCGTGATCTTCCAATGTATATACTCAGAAAAAATGATTAAATTCTTACGTATAGCTTTTGCTTCTATAATTTTCTTTTTAATGGAGCAATAAAATTTGCACGGTATCCTTAAATCTCCATAGTGTGAAACAAACATTTACTGACAATTACTAATAAACAGTGGATGTCATTCCTATAAAAGTCATAAATATTGCTTATTTCTCTCACGAGTGTTTGCAAATAAACATGTGATTACTTGTCAAGAGCACGTCTTATGTAAGTTAATACGGATTTGTTAGCTTCCTACATGGGAAATAACAGAAGTGAAAATGAGAGTAAATGACATTCAATTTAATATAATATTTTCTTTACATACAAACATGGAGTGTTAATGTTCATGATTGTACATAAATGTGTTAAAACATCTATTTTGAAGCATTCAAAATTAAATTTGCAGATTTCTCTTTAAAATCTCAAACATTTGAAAGCATATGAAATTTTAATGATTACAAGATACATTAAATTTATTTAAAAAAATCTGTAATGCCTTTACAGGTGTATTATTTCTTCATAAAATTTTTAGAAACCTTTAAGAAGACTGATATACAACGTATAATTTTGAAAAATTAAATTCATAGATTTCATTTTTTTTCAAAATTAAAATTTACAAAAGAGGCTCAGAATAGTGTGAGTAATTTTATCGAAGTTAGTGCTTTCTTAATAACATTTCGACTTCAGAATAAAATTTTTTTGTTTATTAATTAAAAAAAAAATAATGCTTCAAAATTTAACATTAAGTATACTTATTAAACATGTAGTAACAATAAGTACATTTATTAAAGAAAATAGAGTATTTAGACTATATTAAATTTTCAATATAATCTTTAAATGTAATCTTAACTTTTCAATAAATAGTAAATAACATTTCTGCAGAATTTTTTGCAGAAAGTAGTGTGTTTTTATCAGATTGATTTTCAATATAATTTAGATTATATGAATTTTTCTATAAAAAATAGTTGTCATTTCTATTAAAAAAACATAAATATCTGTTATCTCCCTCACGAATGTTTATAAATAAACATGTGATTACTTATCAAGAGCACGTCTTACATAAGTTAATACAGTTTTGTTAGCATCTTATCTGTGAAATAACAGAAGTGGAGATGAGAGTGAGTGACACCGAGTTTAATATATTATTTTCTTTATATACAAACGTGGAGTTTTATTCTTCATGATGGTACATAACTTCGATAAAAGACCTATTTTGAAGTATGAAAAAACTTGTAGACTTGTCAATATATTCTTAAACATTTGGAGCATATTGAATTTTAATTATTAAAAGATACATTAAATTAATTTAAAAGAAATATATAATGCCTTTCAAAGTGTATTTCTTCTTCATAAAATTTTCAGAACGCTTTATAAAGATCGCTTTATATACATCGTATAATTTTGAAAAATGAAATACATATAGATTGCATTTTTTTTTTTCAAAATTATAATTTGCAAAAGATGCTCAGAATAAGTAATTTTATCGAAGTTAATGCTTTCTTAATAAAATTTTGAGCATCAATATAAAAAATAGTTGTGAATTAATTAAAATAATTAATACTTAAGAATTTAACGTTAAATATACGTATTAAAGAAAGTACAGCATTTAGACTATATTAAAATTTTAATATAATTTAGATATTATTAACTTTTTAATAAATAGTATATAAAATTTCTATGAAAGACAGAAATATATCTTATTTCTCTCACGAGTGTTTGTAAATAAACATGTGATTATTTGTCAAGAGCACGTCCCATGCGTAAGTTAATACTGTTTTGTTATCTTCCTATTGGAAATAATAGAAGAGAAGATGAGAGTGAATGACATCTAATTTACTATACTGTTTTCTTTATGTACACACATGGAGTATTATTTTTCATGATTGTACATTACTGCAATAAAAGATCTATTTTGAAATAATAAAATTAAAATTTGTCATTATAATCTTAAACATTTGAAGCCATCGCCAAGGGGTTAAAAGAGGTCTATAATGCCTTTTAAAATGTATGTCTTCTCTTAAAAATTTTCAGAGAGCTTTATGAAGTCTCATAAGTATCGTATAATTTAAAAAATAAAATATATAGATTTCATTTTTTTTTCAAAATTATAATTTGCAAAAGATATTAAGAATAATGGAAGTAACTTTACTGAAATTTATATTTTCTAAACGAAATTTCGAATAACAATCGAAAAGTTCTTTGTCGGATTATTAAAAAGATTAATACCTCAAAATTTGACATTGAATATATTATGCACTATAGAAAGTAGAGTATTTAGAATATGTACATATATATATTTAAGTCGAACCATGTAGAAAAAGCTAAACTTTTTTTTATAATGTAAACTTTGCATTTTTAAAAAACCTCAAAAATTAATAAAATTAGCAGAAAAATATGCCTTCCGCACATCGGGATGTTCTAATGTATATACTCAGAAAAAATAATTAAATTCTTACGTATAGCTTTTGCTCCTATAATTTTTTTTAGTGGAACAGTAAATTTTTGCACGGTATCCTTAAATCTCCATACTCTGAAACAAAGATTTACTGACAATTACTAATAATCAGTAGATGTCATTTCTATAAAAGACATAAATATTGCTTGTTTATCTCACGAGTGTTTGCAAATAAACATGTGATTACTTGTCAAGAGCACGTCTTATGTAAGTTAATACCGTTTTGTCAGCTTCCTACATTGGGAAATAACAGAAGTGAAAATGAGAGTGAATGACATTCAATTGAATATAGTATTTTCCTTGCATACAAACATGGAATATTATTTTTCATGATTGTACATAAATGTGGTAAAATATATATTTTGAAATATTCAAATTTATATTTGTAGATTTGTCTTTATAATCTTAAACAATTGAAGCATATTGAATTTTAATGAGTAGAATATACAGTAGAACTTCGATTTTCCGAACCTCAATTAACCGAAATTCTCCGTTAACCAAAGTCGGTTTCTTCTGCACTTTTCTTTCTTTTTCTACTATAATCCAAAATTTTCTCTTAACAAACATCCATTTTATTCTATTTCATTCTTATAACAAACATTCATTGGGGTGTTTCCCCATTTTCCTTTTATATGCAAGCCGTCCTTTCCAAACTACGAGTGCAGATAGTTATTTTGGAATTTTTCAGAATTTCTCTCGCAAGCTCAATTCTCGGTATGAGTGTGCTCTTCCTCATATTTAAACTCCCGTGTTCTAAACAAAAACAAACCCCATTTCGTACTTTGAAAGGTCATTCTGCCGAGCCCCTTAACAATCGAATGTTATTGCACCCTCTGATTGTCAGCAACTACAAAGAACTTAACCTCTTTTGTAATCTCAATAACAGAGAAATTTTCATTGCAGCAGAATTTTAAAAGAGGGAGGAGTTACATTGTGTCATTAATCCTTTGTGGTCAATTCTAGTCCAGAAAAGGAAGAAAGGAAGGAAAAACCTGTTTGCTATTTCCTTTCTACCCCTACTAGGACGATCTTTTAGGTATAGTTACTTTTTGCAGCTGGCTAAGAATTCCTGTTTGATCGCTTTTTCTGCTGTTAAATTTTCGATCAGAATTTTCTTGAGTGCTATCATATAGGGCTATCCGATGAAGCTTGCATTTAAATCATTGTAAGTTTTCGTTTCAGAATTTATTTTTTCATTTATATCTTCAATTTAGTATTTAATAATGAAAATAAGTCTTAATAACAGCTCACTGACGATACTACATATTAAACTAGACGATTATTGATGAATTCTCAATTATGTGAATATTTCGATTATCCGAAGTAGGGTTGGTCCCAATTACTTCGGATAGTTGAGATTCTACTGTACATTCAATCTCTTTAAAAGTGGTATATAATGCCTTTTTAAATGTATTTCTTCTTCACAAAATTTTTAGATGGCTTTATGAAGTTTCATAAGTATATCCTACAATTTCAGAAAACCGAAATACATAGATTTCATTTTTTTTTTTTCAAAATTATAATATGCAAAAGCCGTTCAGAATAGTGATAGTGATTTTACTGAAGTTTGTATTTTCTAAATACAATTTCGAATAATAATAGAGAAGTTCTTTGTCAATTATTCAAAACCATCAAATATACGTGTTAAAGAAAGCAAAGTACAGTGGACTTTCTCCCCATACAGCACATTGTCATCTCTAGAACGTCGCAGGTGCGTCGCACTGCGACGTTGCGATGTCGCTTTGATCGTCTCAGAGATGTTCTGGCGACTGCAAAATGACCGTGGCCAGCGACGTCGCGTTGTAACATCTATGCAACGTTACCTTCTAACTTCTATGCGACGTCACCTCGTAACATCTACAGTGCATCTCATGAAACATCTACGAGATATCGCATTGTAACATCTTTGTGATGCCATATTGTAACGGCTATAGTCCATAGCACAGAACATCTATGCTATATCACATTGTGACATCTATGCAATCTTATTCTGCTAGTGCTGCTTTGTAATGAATACATTATAGTAAACTCAGAGGCAAGTCATTGCAATAATTTCTGAATAGCAACATTCGCTGATTTTAATAAATTTATGTCAGTAAATAAGACAAAGATCACTATTCAGAAATAGTGGTAATAATCGGTCTACTAACATGCAGCTTCACACTGACTTTTTTTTTTTTGCTATTATTTTATTGTACCGTAATTTCGGGTGTATAAGCCGCAGATCAAACAATTCTTTTTTCACCCAGAATTTTTTAAGAAACAAATATAACTAGTTAGATCGCCTTAAATATTTGTCTTTAATCACTAAATAAGATTTCTGGGTCCAAAAAGAATTGTTTGATCCGCGGCTTATACACCCGAAATTACGGTAATTAAAACAAAGTATCGTGCACAGCCCCACTTACAAATGATGATTAAGGTCTGACTGTTAATGTGCCCCTAAAATAACTCAATTTCATATTTTTGTTATTTTTTATTCTGATACATGAAATGAAAAATAATAGAAATATAGTCTTAGTACATGCCAGAAATTCTTTTAAATCTTCTTACATCAAACAAAAAACAGAAATACAGTTCTAGTAATGTATCAGAAATTTTTTTAAATAATTTTTTGAAGAAATGTTTATTTTAAATGAGACAACATGCATAATATACATGGATCAATCTCTAAAAATGATTAAGGCTGCTAATCAGTCAACTTCCGAATTACCCTCGCTAATTTTAAATGCATAGCTGTTGAATTTATTTGTACATTTAAAATGTCTGTGTGGCAAATGAATGTTTTTCACTATTTTTTTCTGTATAAAATTCTTAAAGTATCTTTTTTTTCTGTCAGTTGTCAAAATATTTCTAAACTATACATAATTTCATATTTTGCACATTAAAAGTTGACGTACTATGATAAAATTTCAATATTTCACACATAATTATATATTATAAATATTTTGACAGCTAAAAGAAAAAAAATCTTTTATAAAAAGTGAACATGTATGTGATGAAAGTATATAAAGTGTACACACAAAAAAAAAAAAAAAAATTAATTTCCAGAATAGACATTTAAATATACGAATGCATTCTACGTCCGTAGACTTAACATTAGCCAGAGGAATTCCGAATTTGACTAAGAATCTTAAGTACTGTATTTTTCCTATGTGCATAAGTCTATCCTACTTTATTAGGAATTTTATCCTCTGTAAATCTCTAAAAATAATTTTTCATGTCTACGTCTGTTATATTGGTCTTTAATTTTATGATCTGGTTTTTAAGTTATGAAAGTGTGTTTGCATTAAATAACTTGCATTAAATAATCACTTAAAGTATACATATGTATATATAATTATACATTATTTTACTTAACTAAAATATATTACAAAATAATGCATGAAGAAATTTATGATATATGGTTATATAACAATATGTGAGAAAGAGTATAGGGTATGGTATGCAGACTGATAATCTGTATGTGAAGTTCAGAATAATTATTCACCTGAATTAAAGGTCCACTATGACAGGATGAGATATGATATTGGCAAAATCAAATACTAATTGTCACCACTACTTCCGAATAACAATCTATTTTTAATAACAGAATTTCTGTCAGTGGCGTGCGAAGAGAAAACTGCGACCGGGGCAACATTTCAATTTGCTGCCCCCTTACTCAACTTTTTTCTTATAACAGGCCAAAAAATGACATTGATAGTATAAATTTGGAGCCCTCTAAAGTTCTGCACCAGGGGTGACTGCCCCCCCCCTTTTGTACGCCGCTGATTTTTGTGATTAAATATTATACAGAAATAGTGATAAAAATCAGCCAGCTGACATACAGACCCACCTTTTCTTATTACTCTTTTGATGCTGTATTTTACTCAAATTAAAATAATTATTCAGGCCCTCACTTAACTGAAGCTAGTTCAAGTAAATATTAAATATGTCTTACAAGATTCTTAATTCTTGTATTTATTAAAATCTTGCATTGTTTAATGATACAGAAATCCAATTATTTTATTGCATTATGATTTTGACAACTTTCTTAAGAAATCTGGATATCTGAGTCCCTCACAACTCATGTAATCTAGAGATGATAATGTACTAAAAAAATGCTTAATACAGTGCTTTAATCTTTATAAGAATAAAAAGTTTAAATATGGCTTTATTAAGATGTGTCCTACCCTAAATCTTTATTTCTTAAGTCAACTTTCATGAATTTGTATTTTGAGTACTTAAATTATTGGAATTGTGCTTGTACAGTAAAATTTATAACCGATAACCCCCTTTTTAAATATGCATCATGTATGATTTTATAATTTACTGTAGAGATAAAATGCTAGTATATAATATGTGATTTTCTCCTTTAAATGAAAACACAGACAATACAAAATTTATGATGAGCAAAACTGTAACCTAATAATTTAAAATGTAGAGAGAGATGCATTAGTGTTTATATTATGTTTACAAAAGATATAAACCTCATTGTAAGAATATAAATATCTGGAGAAACTTTTAATTCTACTATTCCCTCCACACACAATTAACAAAATTAAACAAAATAAGTTTCAGTATGATGAACTCTCAATTTATGTAATAATTTCATCCAGATTTTTTTTTTTTTATAGAATGAGTTTTTTTTAATTTAAGGTACAGATTTACAAATAAATAAACAAATAATTTTACATATCTTTCTCCTAAAAATATCAATGTTTTTTAAAGCAGCGAATGTACTGTAATAATTATTGATGAATAGATGTTTCTAATGTAAAAATTCAATTAAAATATGAGCAAGGGAAAAAAAAAACCTTATACTATACATTATGTATGATGGCAATACAATCAATAATATGAGACGAAGAGGGTAGTAGTGTTTATTTTACATTAATTTACAATTGAATCAATCCTTTTGAAAAGGGGTTAACTACAATACAATAGCATAGAGTTACTAAATGAAACTGTTACCAAATTAAAAGTTAAAATTAGTACATTAATTATTATTATTATTAGCCTCCAAAGCTATTTCTTTCAGACAAGCTAAAAAATATCGTGTCATCAGTCCTGAATTTTCTACTCAACCGATTTTGACATTTATTTTTTTTAATGAAAGCTATTTATTTGTAGTTGTGCCCATTTTAGTTATTTTTTAAGTTATTTCCATTTTTATATTTTATTTTTAATTTTAAATGCTTTTTACGATATTTGTTCAAAATGGTGGCAACTCAGTTTAGCTTTTCTCTCGATAATAAAAATTTATTTTCCAAAATGATTGCGTATAATTATGCACTAATTGAGGTAAAAAAATGTATTTGCTGAGAAATTATATTAATAATGTAAATAAAATAACAGAAAATAATTTATGATAAAAATTAATGTCTAAAGAAAATAAGAAAAATTTCAAATGAGGAAAATGATGTCATTCAGCAACCAGACAAATGGGAATTACAAT
>CAXHSM010000246.1:0-37327 GCA_964019185.1 Maratus speculifer | reverse complement strand
GTTGTGTAGTGTGTATGGCGCGTAGCGCCATGTATACTAACATAATCTGTACTTGTGAATCTTTATTTATTTATTTGAACAACATACATCTGACTTGTGTGCTCGACATGAAAGCCTGCTTATAAGTCATCGTCAATATACAAGGACGAGATAGCACAAGGAAGTTTACATCACAAGAGAAATACAACCAGGAGCCCCACACAAAGTGTTTGCGCCATGGAGCCAGCAGGAATCGAACCCACAACCTCAAGATTAGCAGAGCGGCGTCTTAACCTATCGGCCACGGAGGCCCGTGAATCTTTAGAATTTTTTTACATGGTAACTTCTTCAGACAAGATCCGCCACTTCGAAAAGCTAGCGCATTCATGAAATCTTAAAGCCTGCATCGAATCCTATGGTCTTCGAAAGTGGGTATCGAAAGGTGATAATCTATCAAGTAAAGTGTCCTTACACATAAGATCGTGACATAGTGCTTCCATATATGAGCACGCAGCAAAATGACTTCATATACATATAGTATTAATGTATAGTAAAATGCTTTTCTAGTGTAGTCAGTCAAAAGTACTCTTCCTTTAATAAGAAAAAGGAAAAAGAAAGATTTTAGCAAAAATCGCACTATGCTTCAATCGATAAGCAGCAACAATCTAATACCTATACAGGCAGTAATGGCATCGGAAATGAGCGGTGGTAATTCGACGAGGAATCTGAAACTCATAACCAATACCTGGCTGCCTCTATAAGAGAGTAACAGCATTTGATTCCCAAATATTTCTTTAACAGACGCTTTTGTCCCAACTACACTGTTAAAAATTTGAAACTTTTGCTGTATCGTCACTCCACCGCTTATATAGAAAACGATTAGTTAAATGTATTATGAAGGATTCTCATTAGTCAAAATAAAGATATTCTATAAAAGCGATGAAGTGACAGCAAAAGTTTCAAATTTTTAACAATGCATTGCAATGCCAGGCATTTTTTATTATAGAATTTGACGAAGATTTTCTGGAAGAATTCGATTGTACGCGTATGCGACGTTAACAAGATTGACGAAAATTGCCCGCTGAACAAGATGCTTGGTGACTCGTTTTTGTCCAGAATCGTTTCAACCAATTATATACTGTGCTCCATGTGTCGTCATATTCATATCGAGGAATCCTACACTGTACAAAGTTTGACCCTTTTGCTGCATCATCACTCTATTGCTTTTATAGAAAACGATTACTTCACCCAATTATGAAGCATTCTCAAGGGTCAAAAGAGAGATATTCTACAAAAGCAGGGGAGTGACGTTGCACCAAAAGGGTCACATTTTTTACAGTGACACTGTAATCGGAAATGAGCGGTGGCGTATTCGACGAGGAATCTGAAACTCATAACCTATACCTGGCTGCCTCTATAAGAGAGTGACACCATTTGATTTCCAAATATTTCTTTTACAGACGCTTTTGTTCCAACTACACTACAAAAACTTTGACCCTTTTGCTGCATCATCACTCCAGCGCTTTTATAGAAAATGATTACTTTACTGTGTTATGGAGCATTCTCATTGGTCATAAAAAACATATTCTATAAAAGCTGTAGTGTGACGCTGCATCAAATGGGTCAAATTTTTAACAGTGTATCATGGAGCATTCGCATGGGTCAAACGAGAGATATTCTATAAAAGCGGGGGAGTGACGATACAGCAAAAGGATCAAATTTTTTTGCAGTGTACAATGTACAAAGTTTGTCCCTTTTGCTGTATCGTCACTCCACTGTTTTTTAGAAAACGATTACTTCAGCCTACACTGTTAAAAATCTGCTGATTTTGCTGCAACGCACTCCACCGCTTGTATATAATATCTCTATTCCAACCAATGAGAAAGCTCCATTTCTCGGCCAAGTAACCGTTTTCTATACAAGCAAGGGAGTGCGTTGCAGCAAAATGCAGCAGATTTTTAACAGTGTATTGTGGAGAATTCTCATGGGTCAAGAGAGAGATATTATATAAAAACGGGAGCTGGTGATGCAGCAAAAGGGTCAATTTTTTTACAGTGCACACTGTTGAAAAATGTGACCCTTGTCCAGTTAGAGTTTCACTCTTTGAAAAGATCGTGTGTCTATGTAAGTGTAACATAAAAGAATGAAAAATGAACGTTTCTAATTGGTCGATTGCTTCGAAAAGATATTGAATTTTAATGTTTTAATTTTTTTTAAAGTTCTAATCAACAGATTTTTTTGAAATTCGAATGGGACCACATGGGCCCCATACGCTTTCAAACAAAAAAAGAATTATCAAAATCGGTTCATATTTACGAAAGTTATGCGTGAACAACAAATACATACAGGTCGAAATCATAACCTCCTCCTTGAAGTCGGTTAAAAATAACAGACATATGAAAAATATTGAAACTAATTTTTTAAAACCAAGAAAATTTATAATGAGAAATATTATTAGACTTACAATTAATTTAAAATACAAGTTTATAATTACATTAATATATTTAAAATATAAGGTTAATATTATAAAAAACTAAATATACTGCAGCTCCTTGGAATATTGAAGTAAGTTGCATATTAAATATTTAAAGGAAATAATAAAATTAAAATCAGGCTTCACATTCTTTTGATGCCATCTTTTCATCTTTGGAGAAAAAAAAGTAGTAAAATGAACATTAATTCTGAATTTTTACAACTGCAAATTAAAACAATTAAGAAAAATCATACATTGTAATCATTATGAAACACTTTCCAACATCTTTAATAAAACTTTGTTATTGAGGAAAATAAGATGTTACTGTCCATAGTCAAATATGTATTCCAATACTTTTCAAAACGCTGTATTTGATTTGTAGGTTGATATACATACTAAAAAAAAAAATTAATTTAGCCCCCCCCCCCCAAAAAAAAATATAACAGTTTGAAATTTTTCCTTAATCAATTTATACTAATAGATGTATACATATTTGAATACCTTTGCTCAGCCCTCTTATTTACCTATTACCTTTATTACATGCCAGTATTTAGCTAAAATTTAATTTAAAACTAAGACTGTCTAAAACTGCTTAAATAACATTTCTAGAAATTATCATGTACCATTCATCCAACTCTTTGTGTGACCCTGTATATCATTTTATCTATATTCTACAAACAATTATGATCAAACTGGATGCATTTTAGTTTTAAAAATGTATAATTCATTTAAAAACCACATTTAAGTAATTTATATTCTTACTCAGTAACCTATACAAAGTCTTTTTATCTAGCCCTATATATCAACTACAGCATTTATATGCATAAACACAGTGAAACTTTAAAGTGCATATCATAATTTAAAAATGCATCATTGCTAATATACAGTACTTCAAATAGAATATACTACTTAAAATATTGTGTGTCCCTGTAAATACTATGCACTTTGTATTATACATGGAATGACGATATTAAGCCTCAGCAATGTATAGCAATTTCATTATACATGATATAGTTTAATATAATTATTAAAATATGCTGTTAATAATTCCTCCCTATACCATTATGTAATAGAATTCTACTGTGTGGCCCTGTAAATGTATAATAACTATTCTTTACACTTGATAGTTAGAACACTTCATAAATGCATATTAATTTTATTATGTTTAAAAGGGTGTAAAAACTTTAAAAATTATTTAAAATGATTTTTTCCCATTGGTTGTAATATAACTGAACATTTTGATTATCCCTGAAAATAAATTAAACATACTAAAAATTTAATTTTAAATAGGGTTTGTGCTAATGTAAATGTCAATAATTTCCAAAAATTCCAGGGCAATTGAAGTATTTTTTTTGAAAGTTAGAACATGGACAACTGGCCAAACAAACCGCAGTCATAAACACTTTCAACTTATTGAGAAGTGTTAAAAAAACTTTTTCTATAACTACATATTTGTAATTCAAAAATTTCTTACATCTGTAATATGGAAAAAACTATCGTAAATTAGGTAGAATTTTAATTTTTCTTAAAAATTTTCTGAAATTCACTTATACATATGTTATGGTGCCATCTATGATCTTTAATTGAAAATTAAAAGAAACATACTAAAGTGTCCAGATTACAGATGTGTCTGAATCTGAGATTCCAGATTAAAACTTGCATTTGTCTGTTGCAGAGGGGGGGAGGGGGGCATAGAACATCTTATCAAACAAACAGGTGAACAATCTTCTTTCTGTTTCTTTTAATAGTAAAAATGACAAGTTGCCCAATTGCCAGGCTCACTGTAACAAAAAATGGGGCAATTAGACAAATTAAATGGGCAGTAGTTTCTAAATGTTGTAAATCCTATGGAAATGGAATCTGTCTTTAAACATAAAAAGTTTTATGATCATGTGACCTACTTAAGTTTGTTCTCTAGATGCCATTGCAATGCACTATGTTTTTTAGCTGGCTTTATTTCCGATTATTCTGTTTGTTAATTTAATAATGGGTCTTATCCCCAAATATTCTGCTGTTTTATTGTTGGAATATTCCCCACCTAATTTTTTATGAACGTCAGTTGTTCTATAGCATGCCACTACCCAAAATCAGCGATTATCCTTTAGTATTAATCATTGTTCATGATTGTTATATGTACGTACTGTGTGATATTAAGTATATGAAAAAAAAAAAAGATTTATCTTCTATATTAATTATACACACACAGTATTCATACCAAATACTAGCGAGCTACGCCCGCTAGCTGGGCCACTTTTTCCAAACGAACCTTGATATTAAGCAATATATAATAAACAAAAAAATTCATTTAATAAGCAAGTCTTGGTGTTCGAATCCTCAAGCACAAAAAAAAGTAAATTAAAGAGCTATGGTTGTTATGCGCCCATTATCCCGTTAAAAATATGTAATTTCGCACAGTGGGCTCTACGCTCCATGGTCGCCATCGTCCCATTAAAAATATTTGGTTTTGTACGGTTGGCTCTGCGCGCCCATAAGGCATTTTCTCGTATTTTTTGGTTCATCAGAAGCAGACTTTTACGCAGATTCTGAATATGTAATATATAATATGTATATAATATATATTATGTAATATGTATATATTTTTTTCTACTTTAAAAACTGTCTGCATGATGGTTTAAGAAAAAACGCACAAAAAAGGGAGAAAAAGAGGTTTTCGATTGCTTCTTCTTTTAGCCAAAGGGGAAAAGTTCTTTTCCTTCACCGCAAGGTGGCGCAGCGTTCTGCCTCAGAGCTCCGTTTGAGCGCCGTTTGGGATTTGAGACATTTTTCGTTCCGATTCCCAAGGGGTTTTTAATTCATAACTTTTTTTTTTTTGGTCCCACGGTCTCGAAAATGCCCGAAATGACTTCCCTGGAATATTTCCAATCGAAAGACACCTCTCGCGACTTCCAACTCGCCCGCGTTGTGAACTGTAATCGGCTTCAAGCAGACAGAGGAGCACGGATTTTATTAGTATAGATGTTTTCCCCATCTATTTCCAAATTTACAGAAATTAAAATTATGAAAAAAAAATAGAAGTAATTGACCTTAATTTGAACTAGGAAAAAAAAAAAAAAAAAAAAAAAAAAAAAAGGCATTTTTTTGTTACACACATATTTTTGTTTGTGAGTGTTCAGCAAAGGTTTGAGAAACACTGGAATTATCTATCATTGCAGAGATGTAAAAAAATTGTCCATAATGATAAAAAAAAAACAGGTACTAATTAACTGATGTGTAAACCTTCAAAGACACAGATGATTCAGACATACTTAAAGACACATGCGGCATTATTCTATGCACCATCAATTTTTAAAGTCTAGATAAAATCTTTTAATGATATATTTGTATAATGTAATGCCCAGTAATGTAAAAGCTATAAACATCAAACTGTTAAAAACTGACTAATTTAATTTTGAATTAAATAAAAAAAAAATTCTATGGCATTTGCGACTTGTTTCCATTGATTGGCTCTCACAATACTCCATTTGTGTCTTTTAACCTCCTGACTGCCGAGCAAAAGGGCAAAATTGTAATTTTTTTTCTCTGCAACTTATTTTAAATGTTAATAAAAGAAGGATTTTCTAACATGGTATTATTTTTTTGTAACGTATATGTTTATAAGCCTTGAAAGTATCAATCATAACTTAATTTCTTAAAAGTGGATTATATTTGTAAAATTATATTAATTTACATAAATCTTCAACTGCAGTGAAACCTGCAGCCTAGTGAATGGATATATCTGGTCGCAGCAGTGGGAAGGTTAAGCTTAATTAAAACATGGTTAGGATGAATCCAACTTTGGGATTTCCTTCTGAATGGTGCTTTGCACATGCCTTGGTACAATGTTAGAAAGGTAAGACACAGTGTGCACAGTGTGAAAGGTAAGACACAGTTTACAGTGAATTTGGGTTTATGAAAACCAAATAAAGTTTAAATATGCACGATATGTATTGACAGAACCAAATTAAGCTCATCATAAACAGATTAGGATAAAAATGAAAAAAGGATCATGCAAAATAGCAATATTCAAGCTTCATATCTCTGTAAACTTTTTTGATACTATATTCAAGTATACTTTTCTAATTTATATAGCCATATCCAACCTTATATGGTATAGTTTTTTACTAAATCTTATTATTCTAATAGAAACATTTTTTAAAGTAATAACATTATTAATTAATATATTTAATGTACACATTGTGTAGTTTTATACTATCATTTTTCTGTCTGTTATCTGCAGAGGCATATAATATGCAAGCTTATTTTGTTATTGTTATTATTATTATTTTTTTAATGCTAATTAAAAGAAAGTCTCTGTATTAACTACACTTCCCTATAAATTTGCACTGGAAATGGAAATTTCAAATCTACTCAATATATGGCACTAGTTCTATTAAACTGCTTGATAAAAGTGATATTCTTCTACGTTATTCAATGCATAAAACAATGATAAATTTATAAACAGAAATGGAAAATTTTTAGTGGATATGCAAAGCATCAGGAATTTTTAAAAGAAAACAAACATTATTAAATACTTTAAAACTAAGGAAAAGTATATTTTGCTCTAAATTTTCACTTATAATTTTAAGTTTTTAATTTTATTTAATATTTCTTCATTTTAAAAAATTGATAATTATTCAGAAAATATGTCTATGGCATTCCAGATTGCGATATCACAAATAATTCCCACCACGTCACAAGATTATACCCCGTTACTACTCTATGTTGTCTTGCCTTAAGTTGAAAAAGGATTCAATGTTTAATTAAGGCTACAATATCAGATATGTTTTTCCAAAGTACAATGGCTGATATCTGCTGGCACAACCTATTGCTCTATGTAAGAAACACTAACTCTTCCCATGATTATTCTGGTTATTAACAACTCAGAGAAAAAAAAAACTCAGATTATTCATGCTGGCCTATAATATGTAGCAAAAAATGTAGGACCTTTTTTAGCACATAATCCGCAGATAATAGGCCGAAAAATATGGTAATTCTTCTTGAAGCATATTTTTTTATAATAACGTTACTAATTAATATTTAATATACAGAACCCTGTGTTTGTGAGTAATACCCACACATGACTATTTATTTTTTTATATATAATGTTGAAAGAATCACCATTTTAACATTTCTAATATAATGCGGGGAAAAGAACATTACAGTTTTGCCCTTTAGCTAGACTGTCAGAAGAATAAAAAACCTTTAAAAAACATCTAATAGAAACACTTGTTGGCTTATAAAAACATTTCATATTTATTTACTTAGAAGGTGTCACAAATAAAAAATAAATTAAAGAGTTGACATGTTTCGGTTCATTAATAAGAACCGTATTCATAACATATAAAATCAGTAGAAAATTAAATGACACTGGATATAAATATAATTTAAAAATCAAAACAAAACATTGCGCCCGCTATGATCGTGAATATAGCCATTGCCAACGCGGCATATAAATAATTTTGACCATATATTAAATTTAAAATGTAAACAATTAAAATTAAAAAGTAGAAAAACTAAATGACTCTGGATATAAAGGTAATTTAAAATCCCCAAAACATAAAATATTGCGCCCTCTATGATCGTGAATAGCCAATGCCATCGCGGTTCCTCCTATTAGACTCATCCTTTAAATATTTATTAAGTAATTCTAACCACAAACTCGGAATGTCATAAGAATAAGAATCATTACAAACTCTATCCCTCCTAGAATATATCTCTATGGATTCACGGATGATTAATTTTCGGAATAAACTGGAAATGAACACTAATCTACTATCTTTAAAACAAATTATAACCCCCCTCTTTAAAAACAATCTTGATAACGCAGTCTTATCCCTACCAAATTTTATGTCACATTCATGCTCTTTCTTTCTAACCCCAAACTTTCTACCTGTCATACCGATATAAAAATTAATATCCCCCTCTTCATTCTCATATGGAATTTCATATACCCCTGCTAGATCATCTTGTGGAACCGGATCAAAAGCCCTGTATAGAAGATGTTTTAACTTAGGAGGTGGCTTAGCAATTAATTCTATTTTAAACTTTTTTAATTTAGCTTTAAGCCTCTCAAAATTACCCTTTATATAAGGAAACGATAGTCTTTTAACCCCAATCTCTTCCCCCTTCTCATAGGCATTAGCAACCAAATTACAATTAACCTGAGAATTATTTTTATCCCTATAATTTTTAACCAATTTATTAATTTTATCCTTTTTGTAACCATTCAACTTAGCAATATTAAAAATATAATTCAACTCTTCATACAAAAATTCATCAGAACAAATAATAAACGCACGATTAACCATGAACCGGAATGTAGAAAACTTATACCCAAAGGGTGAATACGCAGAAAATGGAATAATATGTTGACTAGCTATATCTTTCCTGTAAACTTTCCTTTTTAACATAGAACCCTCTCTAATAAGCCACACGTCTAAAAATGAAATAGCACGATCATTTTCCAATTCAAACGTAAATTGAATATTCCTATCCAGTTTATTAACTTCATCTACAAAAACAATGAAAGATTCAACTCCCCCCTCCCAAATTAAAAACACATCGTCAACATACCTCTTCCAAAATTTAGGAACTTTCTCGAACTTTGCGAAAATATTCTCTTCAAAAGGCCTCATTTTAAACTCAGCTAAAAAACCCGAAATAGGAGAACCCATAGGGGCACCCATGTTTTGTTTATAAATTTTACCATCAAAAACAAAATAATTACTTTGTACAATCAACTGTAATCCATCTTTTAAAGTACATTTTATACTGTCATTATATATTTCTGCCTTGTCAATCCTCTTTTTAATATCGTCACAAACTTCAAAAATGTCAATCGACGGAAAAAGTGATTTGACATCCAAACTAGCTAATAAACAGTTATGAGGAATTTCAAGTGTCCTTATGCTTTCAACAAAACTTGCAGTGGAATCCACAACATACTCTGATGGCGGCAGTAACTCTTTCAAAATAAGCACAAACGCCTTTTCCAAATAGTAAGTCGGTGCTTGGCATCTTGTAACGATGGGGCGTAGAGGATACCCCTCTTTATGATCCTTTAATCTACCTATCAAACGTGGAATCACACCCTGTTTATTAATAAACAATCTAACTTTAACATTATCTGGCCAACAACCTTTTTCAATAATATCTTTCACCTTTTTGTGGATTTTATTCAAAGGAGATTTTTCAATTAAGGAACAATCCATATCGGCAATAGCTTTTTGCATTTTAACTTTATACTCATTACGATCCAAAACAGCAATCCTGTTGGACTTGTCAGTCTGTATGAACAACACTTCACTATCCTTTTTTCAAATTTTTAATAATGTTTAACTCAGGTGTATTAAGATTTAAAGGCCTTTTCATATATTTATCTAATTCAGTAAACATTAAATTTCTAACTTCCTCCTTATTTTCGCTATTTACTTTACTAATTATACATTCTGCCTCCATAATTAAATTCTTAACATTTTGCTTCTGTTCAAACATAAATTTAGGGCCTTTATTCAACAGATCTAATTCTCTATCATTAAATTCCTTCTTAGATAAATTAACAATTTCCACTTTCTCCATTTTCTCCATTAATCCAGGACCACGAACAGATATTCTTGACATTAAAATCAACTTCTCTACTTTTTTCTTAAGTTTAGCCACTTTATAACAGTTTTGAATTTCCCTCCATCTTTCTAACTTTCTAATCAATAAATCAAACTTCTCAATCCAAACGTCATTATTCCCAAGTTCGACATTTTTATGATCACAACATTCAACTAGCTGCATATAAGCTTCATATGTCCTAATATTCAAATCATTAATAACAGAATATTTCTTCCTGATAAATAGTGTCAGACATCTTCTTTCAAAAACACGTACCATACTATTAAATAATTGTTTAATAGTCTTGTTTTTAACTGATAAAAAGTTCGGAACAACATTAACTTTCTTACAAACCTTTAGAAATCTCAAATTTAAAATTTCACGATCCAGCGTCATTCTCAAATTCTTAAACCGATTAAAAACCGAATTAAAAACCGATTCCGAATTCTCAAATTCTTAAACCGATTAAAAACCGATTAAAAACCGATTAAAAACCGATTCCTAAATTTTGGAAGAGGTATGTTGACGATGTGTTTTTAATTTGGGAGGGGGGAGTTGAATCTTTCATTGTTTTTGTAGATGAAGTTAATAAACTGGATAGGAATATTCAATTTACGTTTGAATTGGAAAATGATCGTGCTATTTCATTTTTAGACGTGTGGCTTATTAGAGAGGGTTCTATGTTAAAAAGGAAAGTTTACAGGAAAGATATAGCTAGTCAACATATTATTCCATTTTCTGCGTATTCACCCTTTGGGTATAAGTTTTCTACATTCCGGTTCATGGTTAATCGTGCGTTTATTATTTGTTCTGATGAATTTTTGTATGAAGAGTTGAATTATATTTTTAATATTGCTAAGTTGAATGGTTACAAAAAGGATAAAATTAATAAATTGGTTAAAAATTATAGGGATAAAAATAATTCTCAGGTTAATTGTAATTTGGTTGCTAATGCCTATGAGAAGGGGGAAGAGATTGGGGTTAAAAGACTATCGTTTCCTTATATAAAGGGTAATTTTGAGAGGCTTAAAGCTAAATTAAAAAAGTTTAAAATAGAATTAATTGCTAAGCCACCTCCTAAGTTAAAACATCTTCTATACAGGGCTTTTGATCCGGTTCCACAAGATGATCTAGCAGGGGTATATGAAATTCCATATGAGAATGAAGAGGGGGATATTAATTTTTATATCGGTATGACAGGTAGAAAGTTTGGGGTTAGAAAGAAAGAGCATGAATGTGACATAAAATTTGGTAGGGATAAGACTGCGTTATCAAGATTGTTTTTAAAGAGGGGGGTTATAATTTGTTTTAAAGATAGTAGATTAGTGTTCATTTCCAGTTTATTCCGAAAATTAATCATCCGTGAATCCATAGAGATATATTCTAGGAGGGATAGAGTTTGTAATGATTCTTATTCTTATGACATTCCGAGTTTGTGGTTAGAATTACTTAATAAATATTTAAAGGATGAGTCTAATAGGAGGAACCGCGATGGCATTGGCTATTCACGATCATAGAGGGCGCAATATTTTATGTTTTGGGGATTTTAAATTACCTTTATATCCAGAGTCATTTAGTTTTTCTACTTTTTAATTTTAATTGTTTACATTTTAAATTTAATATATGGTCAAAATTATTTATATGCCGCGTTGGCAATGGCTATATTCACGATCATAGCGGGCGCAATGTTTTGTTTTGATTTTTAAATTATATTTATATCCAGTGTCATTTAATTTTCTACTGATTTTATATGTTATGAATACGGTTCTTATTAATGAACCGAAACATGTCAACTCTTTAATTTATTTTTTATTTGTGACACCTTCTAAGTAAATAAATATGAAATGTTTTTATACGTGAATGAAAAAAAGGTGAAATGATTTTGTTTTAGTTTTTTGAAAAAACGAAAGCTAACAACAGTTTTAACACTTGTTGGCTTAGTTGAAACTTTTTTGTTTTGTCATTTCCCACATTGAAGTTTTCCATATCAGTACATTAAGTATGAGCAACATCTGTTATTTATCTTACTCCTCAAATCTGAAATGTCTAATTATAAATCAAGTAGCATTTTAAGAGATTAATAAATAAATTTTGAAATTAATCCTCACGCAAAATATTATTTACTTTTATTTTCAATTTGGGAAAAATAATTTTATGAAATGCAAATTTATTAATAATAAAAGAATTATTTGATAAACTCCCTGATCATCATGATAAAAGAAAAAGGCCAAAAAATCATTTTCCACTTTCACTGTTATATTAATGCAACCCCCCCCCCCCACCTTCCCCTCTTATTCTTTCATGACAGATTTTGTAGCACTCAACTATTTGTACTTATGGTACTTGCATATTAACGCCACCGCAGCAGAAGTTGCAGTAATGCGTCAATAAAGAGCAATCTTGTTGTTCGTGCTTTTTTAGTGCTTTCTTTTTTTGCTCATTTTTGACGCCATTTTTTAGTGCTTTAGTGCTTTTTTCACTCGTTTTTGAAGCCATTTTTTGTGTGCATGCGAACAAGAAGATTGCTCTTTATTGACCCATTACCGCAACTTCTGCTGCGGTGGCGTTAATACATAAGTACCATACTTATTTGTGTGTCCAGAAATCAGAGCTTTCTAGTTAGTTGAGTTTTTATTGCATATTCAGTATCAACAAATTTTTAAATAGGTAGATGTGCTAGCAATGGACACCCATCAAGACTTTTGGTTTATTAAAAAGAGTAACCATAAAAAAATTATCTTTTATTTATTTTTTCATAACTCCTTCTTTTATGTTTGATAATCTGGGATATTATTGACATTCTTAATTAAACTAACCAGGAAGCAAAAAATAATATTTTGAAGTTCCACTGTTTTTCAGTGAAAATCTTATTAAACATGCTATGAACTGAGTTCTTTAATAAATTTATGTTTTTTTCATTTTCTTGTAAAATTTGCTTGTTTTTATTATCGTACTAATAGAGGACTTAGAATTTTATAAACTAATGGTGATTTACAAAATTTCATTTTTTAAACTACACTTTAAGACCAGTATCCATTACTGGGTTGTTTAATTGATAAATTTCCAGTAATGGACATTTCATGTGACAATTACTAAAAATGCAATTTTGGTAAAATTAACGTGCGTAAAAACTTTTGATTTAAATGAAATTCTAAAAAAATCAAATTTAATTTTTAAATGACTCAAACCAGAATGTAAAAAGAACGAAATTTTTTATAAGTAGCTGCTTTAATTACAGTCAATCAGGGTAACTTTGAGCTAATTCAAGGTAATTTTGCTCTAACTTTATGAAACTTTGATTTATTCTGCCATGATGGAATCTTGACGAATTATTTCCAATGAACTGCCAAACTTGTGCTAGTGCTGCTGTCTATATTTTGAGACCAAAACATTGCTATTAACTCAAATGATGTAGCAGGTTTAATCTTTTTTTCTCTCAAACAAAAAATTATCCTGACTGACTTTCGTGTGATTAATGATATTTTTTATGCTCTAATCCAACGGCTCCCAAATTTTCTTGGTATGCAACCCACCTTTCAGTGAAAAAAAATTTTGCGACCCACCCAAGATAAAATTGTATATCAGTATAGCAATTTTTGTACGATCTCTATACGCTCGGCTATCCTATTCTAAGAAAAACGCAAATTTTTGTACAGAAGATACATTATCAACAAAAACAAGAATTGGTAATCTCAATGTAAACAAGTAAATAGTAATTAAAAGAATGCACAAACTACAAAGATAGTTAAAAATGCGTTTAATGATTATGAAAACATAGCTTTATAATCAATGAGATTTCTGGTACTGGTTGATTATTTCCAGCTGAGCGAAAAATTGTCCAGGCCGGAAATCGAACCCGGATACTTGGCTTACAAGGCCAATGCTTTACCTGTTAAGCTATCTGGGCGATAGCCGGCTGGGATTTTTCGCTCAGGTATTCTGGTATATTCATATATATATTCAGATATAATCAGTAATTCTGGTACTGGTGTTTACCAATGTGGGGATGTATATTAACATGAAGTTTGTCTCAGTACTTGTTTTTCAAAAACATCAAAGAAGCAAAAAAGCATGTTCTCATAAGCATAAAGTATTGATTTTCATCAAGGACTTTAAAGATAAATTAAATATTTCCGGATGTTTTTTTATTAATCTAGATATCTAAAAGGAAATTTAGGATTTTTCCTTGAAATATTATTTCTTGGGGAAATTGTCAAATATTTTTAAACAGATGAAATAAAATATTATTCTGATGACAAACCTCGATTGTTCCGCGACCCACCAAAACAACTGCCATGGCCCACCAGTGGGTCGCAACCCATATATTGGGAACCGCTGTTCTAATCAATTCTTTTTTCCAAGCGTATTCTATGATCTGGCAATAAATCAAACCAATAAAAAAGTAGATAATATTGCTTAAGGGCATATGGAGAGGAAGGGAACATAAGGTCTAAAAACACCCCATTAAAAAAAAGGGAATTTTTTTAAGTTAGGACAAAATTCAATAGATTTTTAACAGTCTCTAAGTGTTTGATTACTCATCACTGACAGAATTAATCTGTATGGAAAAAAAATACTGTAATATGAATTAAATTTATAGTACCACTGATAAGGAAACTAGTGAATATATTGATCAGTGGTCTCAAATGTCAATTCTACAATTTTATTTTGAAATTTTAGTATGTAATTTGTATGTAATAGGTAGATTTAGTATGTAAAACATCCAATTCCTAGTTTCATTTCTTTCATATTTGTAATGCTAATTCATATTCTGCAATACTGTGTGTTTGTAACACTAATAATTATTTTTACTGGTAAGAGTAATGTGAAATATGAGATTCCGCACACTAATACACCAAAACTTCTTCTTTTTATTATTATTATTATTATTATTTACTATCTGCTTCTAAATCTTCCATGTCTCAATTATTTCATAGATGTAATTATCTGACATTTAATATTTTAAATTGCTCATCTAAAGTTATTAAAATGTTGATCTTGTGATAATGACAATAATTAATAGAAGCAACAAATAATTCTCAAACATATCATATCTTTTGTGTTCTAGTAACCTGACATAACTGCATTTTCTTCAGCATCTCTTATCTGAGATCAGGTTAACTTCTTTTTAAGCTTTGAAGACTAAGGTGGAATTACTTTACGTTTATAGAAATATGTGTCTTTCCTGGCTCAAGCAAACAGTAGGTCTTACTTTTATTATACATTAGACTTCCTGAAACCTGCAATTCTAAAATCAGCAAACGTCAAAAAGCTACACATCATTGCAAGTGTAAAGCATGAAACTTTTAGTTCAGATGTAGCGACAGATTTTTTTTTTTACTTTTATATCATTTTGTATATATTTTAATAAGTAATTCTCGATAATAAGATTAAACTCATAGTTTTTCATGAAAGGAATATACATTTATTTCTGAAAAAAAAATCAGACATTTCTAAAACAACTGGTAATTACTATCTTTTTACCATATATTTATGTATTAAGGAAAAAGTTCACAGTTACTCTTGTGGCCATTCAAACAAATTTTCATAAATAATTCCAATTATTTTATTAAAAAATATAATTAAGATACAAATCGATATAACCAGGTAAATAACATTGTGGTCTAATGTCATAAAAAATACATAATTTATTGCAAAATGTATTTTGCTTTCCTATGTAATAAATTAATATTTTGTTACTCTTGTAACCAAAAAGTCACATCAATAAAAAAAAAATGATTTAATATGTAGATAAATAATTGATTTTGTTATAATTTTAATACATGTTGCATTAGTGGAACACAGTGGTATTTGTTATATCAAGTTTTTTCTTAATTATATATTTTCATATAATAAGTGGGATTACTTATCAGAATTTGCTTGAATCATCACAAAATTTCTGAATGGACGATCCCCAAGCTCTTTTCGGATATTAAGACTGGCTAAACCTGAATGAAACTTCCTTAGTTTATGATGAGGGCGTGATTCAATAGGGTAACTTTATGAGGAAAACTTCATCGAATAATTCAAGGGAAATGTATCTGATCTTCATTATACACATTTGATTATACATTAATAATTATTGACTTGGCATGTACTTTTTATAATTTAATCACTTTTAAAATTATCTTACTTACAATTTTATTTTATTAATTTATTAAAATATTTTACTATATTGCAAGTATTCATTATAGTTTTGATTACATTCAAATTAATGTTTAAAAAATATTTAAAAAAGCAATAAGAGAAAATCTGCAAAATTCTAAAATCTGTGCAACTTCTGGTCCCAAGCTGTGTAAATCTGAGGGCCTCCACTATACTTTCATCCTTTTCTGATACTTGTACAACCAAAACGAAAATGCACTTAATATACATTTATGATTTTGTTAAACAAAGCAGCCATATTTATTATTTTTATAGACTTGTATTATATATCTTGTTGTAAAATAATGTAGACAATAGGAAATCTGTACAGCCTATTTACACATCTTGGGTGATTTTTAAGTTTTGTAGATTTCCGTCCATAAAAGGACACTTACTCATTTATTACAAATTAGAACAAATCACTTAAAGGAATAGAAGAGGCATATTCTCGATGCCAATATCACCATTTTTTTCCCTTTGCAGATTCATCCTTATCAAAATATCAAAGATTTGCTTATATCTGGTGCTTTTCTAGTTTAAATGATATTTTTGGTTTTATTCAGAAATTTAGTATTTCTAAAAATATTTTTCTGAAATTGCTTTTATGCCATATTTACCACACTTTTTTTCGCAATACTAATCCTGACTTAATCTTAAAATTCTTTCATGTTTTATTACAAACTTATTTGGTGTTTTTATCACATTAAAATTTTGAAAGAGCATTTTATATTAATAATAATAGGTTGTTGCCTGGTGTAATATGGTAAAGTTAAAATTATTTACAACGTTAGAACACCAGAATATTCGAATTCCAAGCATACCGGTTTCGGTAGCATATAGCATACCTTCCTCAGTGCTAATTCTTAAGCACTGAGGAAGGTATGCTATATGCTACCGAAACCGGTATGCTTGGAATTCGAATATTCTGGTGTTCTAACGTTGTAAATAATTTTAACTTTAGCATTTTATATTATTTGGGTTTTTCTGTAATATTTTGCAAAATGAATGTTTAATGTATCTAAAAGTTTAAAATTAAATTTGCAATCACTATAACTGGTGACCCTTAGTTTGTTTGCTTACATTTTTGTTTAAAAATAGAAAATTATGAAAATTCAATGACATAAATTTGTTCAAGGCAGTTTAATCCCTGAGTCCTGAGTTAAATAACTTGATTTTGCCTGAACACAAACTTGATTTAGGTTGATATTAAATATTTTGGATTTAGTTTATGTTGTAATTCTTTTTTTTTTTGGGGGGGGGGGGTACCTAATTTATTAAAGAAAAAAGACCTGAATATTTTTCAAATAGAAAAAAAAATATATACAGTAATCTCTCACTTGTGCATCACCTCTTTTATGCGTCTCCCTCAGTTATACATCGATTTTTGATAATCCCGGATGAACATATAGCGATCCAATGTTAATTTTTTTTTTTTTTTACTTACCCATCATATGCAATGCAGGTAAATCTTGTAATCGTTTTAAAAATTAACAAGTTGGAAATTGCACGTGAACGTAGCAAATGAGGTGCGTTCGTACGATAACGAAGTTTTAAAAATATTCAGATCTTGCTGATATAGTAGAGCGTACTTCGGATACAGTATAGTAGTCGAAATCTTTGTGTTTCTGTAAATATGCAGGAAGTAATTTTTATTACACCTCAGCAACATATATATGTTATTCATAAAATGTGAAATACAGTAGAAGATCTTTATAACGCAATTCCATATAATGCAATTCTCCATATAACACACAACCTTTCAGATGTAAACAATGAATTTTGCCATGAAGGAGCACCTGAATTTTAAGACTGTAAAAAACTGCTACTGTCTGAAAACTAAATTTAATGCATTAGTACAATTTTATCTCCTTAATTTAGAACTTTTAAAGGAAAAAAATTATTATTACAATGAATGTTTTTGAAAATGAGCAATATAATGAATAAATTGGGTCCAGGTGTATCTGGACCATTTTTAAAACGTATATTTAACAAAATGTTGAATGATCGCAATAATAGAAAAATTTATAATCTGGATAAGGAATGCAGTATCAAGGTAATTCTAATGTATTTTGATGTGTTTGACATATTTGTCTATATTTATGAGGTAAATTTGATGACGCGTGATATGTGATCCATATAACACAAAATTCTATATAACGCACAACCTTGCGTTTTTAGGTTTGCGTTATACAGATCTTCTACTGTAGTTGAATATAATTAAAACACTCCCCAAACAATGTTTCCTCGTATAGCATTATGTAGTGGAATACTTTTGTGTGGCCCTGTAATTTAATAATAAAAATTCTTTGCATCACAGATTGTACAGGATGCATTTTTTAATATATATTTCATAGATTTATGCCAATTCTATTATGTTCGAATGAGTGTAACATCATTAAAATGCATTTGAAACTTTTTTCCCATTGACCGAATGTAATGGAATACTTTTTATTGTCCCTGTAAATGATCTATGCATCCGACTTTCATAACATTTGAAATGACGCGACCAAATTACGTAATAATTATATGTTTTAAATTTCAAACGATTAAAATGCATTTAAAACTTTTTTCCCCATTGACCGTAATGTAACGGAATCCTTTTGATTGTCCCTGTAATTGATCTACGCATCCGATTTTCATAACATTTGAAATGAGTCGACAAAATTGCGTAATAATTATATGTTTTAAATTTCAAACGATTAAAATGCATTTGAAACTTTTTTCCCCATTGACCGTAATGTAACGGAATCCTTTTGATTGTCCCTGTAATTGATCGATGCATCCGATTTTCATAACATTTGAAATGACTCGACAAAATTACGCAATAATTATATGTTTTAAATTTCAAACGATTAAAATGCATTTGAAACTTTTTTCTTCATTGACCGTAATGTAACGGAATCCTTTTGATTGTCCCTGTAATTGATCTATCCATCCGATTTTCATAAAATTTGAAATGACTCGACAAAATTATGTTATAATTATGTATTTTAAATTTCAAACGATTCGGTTGGGTAGTTTTTGCGTTGTTATATGCGGACAGACAGACGGACGGACTGAGCGACAACAATAGGTGCTACGTATTTACATAATTACGACGCACCTAAAAACGGTTTTACACATTTCTGACACTGGCGATTTCGAAAACCATATTTCTAGAAAAAAAAATTGCCGTCTGTCTGTGTATCTGTAAACGCTCTGACTTAAAATTTGGTATGTATTTAGTATGTAAGAATGGGAAGAAGTCTATTTAATATCATCAGTAACCTCAATTATCCGGAACTATTTTTTTCGGACTCTCGAAATATTCGTTCTGATAAAAGATAAATAAAGATTTTCGGTTTTTTTTATATTTTATTTTAAGGATTTGATGTAAAAAACAATTAAAAAACAAAAATTTTGCATAAAAAATTAAATCGATCTGATTATTAGTTGCCAAAATATTTTTAATAATACTTTCCACATTTTTCAATTTTTCAAGATCCTGTATTTCATTCAGATTTCACTGCAAAGGTATATTTTAATTGGAAATGAGACAATTAATCCAGTGCAGCAAACTTTTAGTTAATATAATTATCATTTTTTGACTTATAAGGGTGCTCCTTTTATGCAATTCAGTATGACTTGACGTAATGCCGGATGAACTGTAAACGCTGTATCTCCCGAACAATTTGAGATAGAGACTTAATATTTGGTATGTACTTAGTATATTAGAATATGAAGAAGCCTATTTAATATCAGTAACCTCGATTAGAGATGTAAATTTTCCGGAAAAATATAAGAGGCGGAAAAAAACTGTTTTTTTTTTTTTTTTTTCGGGGGAAAAAAAACTGAAAAGTTGGAAAAATTGATTTTTCATGATTGTTTCTCCCAAATAAATTATATTTTCTTAGAGAATATTTAATAATAAAAAAATTTTCTCCATTTATTTGTTTTAAAAGAAAAATTTTTTCACTTTATACTACAAAATAAAAAGAAAGAAGCAAAGCCTGCTTATAAAAATTGTTCTTTTTTTTCAGTCTAAGAATTTTTATTAAATGCTATTATTTGTTATATCATATCTTTGTGGAAATGATTTTTCAGTTACATGTTTAACTATCAATTGACCTAATGTAAAAACCTGAGCCAATATGACTACAGTTTGGAATGCAATAGGTTATGTATCCCATTTACATAAGTATAGTTTTTTAAGTAAATGATGCTAGTTAAATGAAATAAATTATTGCAGTATTGTCATTATTATGAATATCAGTATTCAAAAATTACATTGTTTGTTTAAAAAAATGTATATTTTTACAGTATAACATTTTTTCTTACAATTATAATTTTATTTCCCTTAAAAAAAATATGTTTAGTTTTAGTATAGCTTTCCAATCTCAACTCCAGAAAGTTTTGATTTAGTTTTATAACCTAAATTCAAACAAAACTAAGTTTTAGTTTGGCCCACTCAGGTCTGCAACTAAAAAACAGCGTATGATTTATTGACTGTTAGAATTTTATTCACCGAAACCAGGAATATTTTTTAAAAGTTAAATTGAACGTAATTTTTTTATTTTTATCCTGAAATCTGGTATTCAATTCTTGATTAAGAAACCATATTGGATAATATTTCCATAT
This sequence comes from Maratus speculifer, assembly GCA_964019185.1. Lineage (NCBI taxonomy): Eukaryota > Metazoa > Arthropoda > Arachnida > Araneae > Salticidae > Maratus > Maratus speculifer. Next base: position 16,512 of record CAXHSM010000246.1, on the reverse strand, counting down.
GGTAATTTCATATTTCTAAGAGTGAAACTCAAAAATTATGAAAACAGAGCACTACAAATAGAAAATGCTCGCTATTTGAGGAATTAACATAAGCAGTTACACACAGAGGTAAAATTCTACTGTGCTTTTGAAAACTACTAAAATTTAAAATTTAATCAAGAAGGAAAATATAATTTGGAACACATTTACTTGTATATAAAATATAGATTTACTTGTATGTAAAATATGGATTTTTTTTTTATTCATTGCAGTTGTACTTTTCTAATGTTAACTGCCCATGTTTTGTAACACTATTATATATTATGGAGGTAAAGTGAAGGTCAAATTTTGATTCAACACCTTGAAAAAACATTCAATCAATCAGCTATAACGAAATCTTGAAAAATGCAGCATAGTAGTGCCACCTATAGGGCAATTTACACCAAAAACTAAACAACATTAATGTATATCAGGAACTGGCTGAATCTGTAATTTGATGAAAAATCGTCTTTTAGATCTTGAGACAGAACTTTTGTGGAAATCATGAATAATGTGAGCATAGCAGCACCATCGGTTGGGCGATATACACTAATAACTAAACATCTCGAGTTTATATCAAGGTGTAACTGAATCTAAAGTTTTGTGAAATTATGTGCATCAAATCTTGAGATAGAGTGCCCATAAAATGTTTGTCACATTCAGACTCACAGAGTGACAGATATTTTCCAAAAAACACCAAATCGTGTTCATGACCTTCTAAAACATTTAAATACACCAAAAACTGGAAGTCAACTTTTTCACGAATTCAATACTTACTTCTTTAAAGATAGAAGAAAGTAATAAATGCATGCTTTAAATTTTATGTTAATTTTTTAAGTTTACCATTCCCATTAATCAGCATATTATTGAAATAATTTTGCACATGAATTAATTTTTAAAAAGGGAAATTGCATTTAATTATATATATCTAGATTTTTTTCATGTAATCCCGTCTTTCTGAAACTGTGAACTTCTTGTATATAGTTACACAAAATATAATCAGAATTTATGATTTAAAAATTATTACCAGGGGTGCAGAAAATGTTTCTACTCCCAAAATTTCCCCTAATCCACATGAAAATTCCCCCAAAATTGTACTTTATGTTATCGGTAATTGCTGTACTATCGTAGATATAGAACCTTTTATTTTTCAACTTAGACTTCGAGAATATATGGCAGAAATGAAATTCGAAACAGAATCACCCCAAATATACGATACATATTATTCTGACATTGATTTTCTGGAAGTTGCCATACAGATCTTTTTATTTGTAATGAAAGTTTTGTATCTCAGAAAATTATGGAATTCATTCTTAAAATCTAAATCAATTGTATATGTTTCTGCAGAATTTCCCCAGGTAGTTAAAATTTCTTCCAATCTTAGATCGCTGGATCGGACATATTCTGCATCCGTGATTATTACTATATTTAGGTTCTTATTTAGACATTTTTAATAAGATTATTAAAAATGTCTAATATATACAGCTTGATAAGATTCAGCTTCTATATGGCAGGAGATTTTTTTTCTTCAATCACTGCATTTGTAAAAGATTCAGTTCGGAGATTAAACTTTTTTCTGAAATGTCTATTTTTCAAGAGAAATTTTGCAAAGGGTCTTATGTTTCAAACTAGAAAAAAATGTGAAGTATCCTTTCAATTCTTCTCAAACATATTTCTGCTAAGAGATCAGATTACCCACATTAAAGTTTTCATGTGGGACACTCAACATAAAATAAATAAAATTAAAAGTATGAGAATGTAGCTATTACAAAATTTTCAATATATTATTTTACAAATGAAATTTCTATTTTTCCAGTTTGGAAAAATTAAAAAATAAGCCTTCGGAAAAAAAAAAATAAAAACAATTTTTTTTTTTCCCAATTTTTCTGTTTTTTTTTTTTTTTTTTTTTTTTTTTTTTTTTTTTTTTTTAGCATTCCCATCTCTAACCTCGATTATCCAGAATTGTTTTTTTCGAACTCAATTTCCCACGGATGTATAGGAGAACGTGGTTGTTTATGTCTAGTTTCTTGACAGATGCCATATTGTTTGACAGTTTTTTCAATGTCAGCATCGATGCAAAGCCACCACACATATGAAAAAAACACACATACGATAATACACATAAAACAAGCAAATGCCAGGAATGTAGTTTTGGATTAGAATATTAATGATAACAAAAAAAAACTATTGCCAGATGTTAGAACATAATATTTGCATAAAAATTGTAAGACGATATACAATAAAAAAAAAAAATAAATAAAGCATGAGACATTTTTATATAGGATAAATCATAACAACTTGATTATCCCTACCATTCAAAAACGGACAAATGTAAGATTCGTCTTTGTATCGCTAAACTGTAAGATTAAATGCAATTATGGTTATCGTGAACATCATATTCGCTTGACATTAAACACATTACATATGTTTATTGTGTCATCAAGTGTTTTTTTTTAATTCGATGTTTTATTTGTAGTATTAATAATCTTTTACTAATTACTGGTCGATGGAATAATCAAGTAATACCCTCAATTATGTAATAGAGCATTACTATGCATTGAAAATATTGAAATATACATTTAAATTTTATTTTCGAATTTCGATTCATTTTACAAATAGTTTAACATATTTTATTTTTATATTTTAAAGTATAAAAATATCTCTGCATATCCATGATGGTTTGGTATTATGGTGGCCCCTAACCACTAGTTTTCGTTTTTGCATCGCAATGTTAAATGCATCTATGTCTCACTTATGAGTCGGAGAAATTTCCAGTTTCTGTTAAAAAAATTTCCTATTTTATAAGTGCATTAAAAAAAAGTCACATCAGCTTGTGAAAGAGAAATTAATTGTTTGTCTTTTGCTTTTTTCTTTTGAACAATAATTTTAAAAGTTACATTCCTTGGCTTCACATCTTGGCATCCCCTTCTTCTAGAGTATGGATTTAGTCAGAGTATATTAAGCCTCTTTTGTTCTCAAATTTCCGTTCTTGTACTGACAGCTAAAGTGTTTTTTTTTTATTGAAAATTAATAATTGAACAAAATTACAGATTTCTTTTAAAATGAAGTTTATTAAAATGTGCAAAAAAAGATGTCTCATGTGACCAAAAAAAAAAAAAATCGTCATAGAACAATTCAAAATTTTTGTTACAAATTTAAAAGGCATTTTAAAAAACAAAGATACAACTAAGGCAATCAACAAAGAATATTTAACTCAGACCAAGAAACAATGTAGAATACAGGATGGAAAATTTGATCAATTAGAAAAAGCCTTTGTGCAGTGGCTTAGAGATTCTTCTTATCCTCTTATATTATGAGTATTCGACATCCAATATACCATACAATTGTCATTTATTAAGAGAAAATGGAATTGAATTTGCAAAAACTTTTGAAATAGAAAATTTCTCTATGTCCCAAATGTGAATAGAGAAACTTTAAAATAGCGTTCATTAACTATATAAGCATTATAACAGGCGAAAGTGCACGCATTAATGAAGATGTTGATCAGCGGTTAAGTAATTTGCCAATTTTTTAAAAAGATTGTAAGCTTTGTAATACATTTAAGTGCGATGAAACGGGTCTTATTTTTAAAATGTCGCTCCCTGAAACTTCACGGTTGTAAAAATCTTTTAGGGTCTAGGTTAATTTAGGTTTTTTATTTGCTTTCGCCCAAAAGCAGAATATGTTTAAAATTGTGGCATGCTCCTCCAAACAGTGGACTTCTCAGCAGAACATTTCAAGGTCTCATTTTCAGCAAAATTTGCCTGCAGCCGTAAGAAAATGTGCAATACAGTCAAATCCCGTTAACTTGAACACCCTTAACATGAGTTACTTTTAACATAAATTGTTTTCATAGTCCCCTATTAAAACGAATAAAAAGCTTTGATACTGATAACATGAATTACTGTTAATATGAACGAAATTTTCGCCAATCAGCCGCGAGTAAAAAAATGCTAAATTCATCATTGGATCGTTAGAAAAAAACAAGAAAATCGTTGATCAGTCGCAGAAATAAAACATGATTTTCTCCAATCAGTCTCAATAAAAAAGCAGCAAAATTTGCCAATCTAAGAAAAATTTCGTGAAATTCCCTAATCGGTTACAGGTTTAAAAGAAAAAAAAAAGTGAAGTTTGTCATTAGATTGTCGGAACAAATGACAAAATTCAGTGACAGTTGCAGTAAAAAAAATTACATTTTTTTTATTCAATTGCAAGAAAAAGTTTCAAAATTTACCAATCAGTAAAAGGAAAATTTCATAAAGTTGCCGAACAGTGACGGGTAAAAAAACCCAGAAAATTCATCAATCATTCATGCGGAAAAAAGAATCACAAAATCTGGGTCAATCGAGATGAAAATATGAAAATATTGTGGCATTCGTTAATATATTATAAGGAACAATCACGAAATTCGTCAGCCAATCCTGGGGAGGGTGCATCATGAAATTTGGCAGTCTATTGAGGGAAGAATCTCAAATTATTACAAAATTTGTTTACTGGTCATGAGAAAAATTTACGAAACTTTCAACTGGTTTGGGAGGGTGGGAGATCGCGAAATTCAGTTGACTGTATAAAAAATTTGAAATATTTTCTGATCAGTCGAGGGATAGTATCGCGAATTTCATCAATCGACTGCAGGAAAATATTGAGAAATTCCATTTATAATTGAGGGCTCTTAAACAAACACGTTCAATATTTCTTTGGAACAAGCTGCAAGAATGTCTTTAAAAAAAAAAGCCATCTTTTTAAAAATCTCCCCCCCCCCCCTGCAGATATCTAGTTCTAGATTCTACACTGTATTCATTACTTGCAGATCATATCGATCCAATCAAAAATAGGACAATGCATCGTGCAATGGTGTGTACTCTAATAAATGCTACTGATAACCTGTTAATAATAAATAGTACCATTTGGTTATCTCGTCGACCAATTTCGCCAAATTATACAAATCGCCAACCTAACAGCCAAATTATGCATATTAATACAATTTTTATTTTAGATAACGAAAAAACAAATATTTAGTAGAATATTAATAAAAATACAAAGTCAAAGTAAAAATCATGTAGTGATGTTTTAAACAATTGTACCGTTTTTAATGTCATTGAATGTTACATTCACGATTATCCATTATTGGCATTTAATCTTATAGTTTGGCGATATTTTTTTGGTCGTTTTTTGGCAAAGTAGTACCTAATAAATTGTATTCAGTAACAAAAGAAAAGTGCATGTACCTCCACCTGAACATAAATCTGTAAGAAACATTCTAAAAGCTCTATTTATAACTATGCATGGACCAATTTTAAAAGGACCTTTCTCCATAAAGGTAGTATCTCAAAATATATCGTTTTTAAAGTTCTTAACAGAACAGTAAATTCTTTGTAAATGCCATAGTTTAAAAAAAATCTTACCCCAGAATAGCATTTCTTGTGTGTGTCAGTGTTTTATGAAATGTGTTTTCCATTTTAATAAAAGATTGAATTGAACTCCTACATCTGCAATAGCATCTACCTGTGTTTTCTTCTATACTCCTGCAGAACATTTTTGAACAGCTTAAGATTCAATGCAGAATACTGCAAAATATGACCCTTTAGGTTATTGGAAAATTGAGAAATTCTCATTCTTTCAAAAAGAAACAAAAATCAAGTTGACGCTAAAGCAGGTGAATCATATAATAATGGAAATTAAGAAACACTTCCACCAACTGTTGCAAAGGAAATAAATACCCTGGAAATCCTTCATTACTAACAAATTATTGAGTATGAAACTTGTCACTGAAAAAGGTTCAGATTACTATTGGTGTAAACTTCAACCAGTTAGAAAAATGTGTTTTTTATGACGGTAATTTTTTCTGAATATGGCCTTTACATAATGTCAAAAAAATTTACTTCTGTTAATAATCTGGTTTTTTTGTAATCACAAGTTTTATACTTGGTGATCTAATCTATTCAACAAACTTATGCATCTGGCTCTACATATCCTTGTTTCAAGAGACTCTAGAAAGCTATGTTTAGGGATTGACATCAAACTTACAAACAAACTTAGATTTTAGACTATTTTAAAAAAAAATAAGGTATGAGATTAAAATTTTGAGATATACAGTGGCAATCAAAAGTTTCCAGCCACCAAAAATTTTTCAGTTAATTTGTAACTATACCCATATGAAGAGGAATCTCAAAGTGATACTTATACATTTTATTAACATAATAGTTAGGAACTTACTTGTGGAATAACATGTAAATATAAATAAATTTAATTGACAAAATTAAGTACAAAGGAAAACGCATGTTCTCAAAAGTTTCCGGCCGCTTTTGCAAGCTTTAAAAAATATGTATTGTAATATACAAAAGTACAGCAATAAACAGCATTTATATTTAGTAGTTTATAGTATTAGTATTTTATTACCTTTAGAAATAAGTTCTACGGCAGAGTAACGTGACATTAATACAATCAACGGTTAAAGATCATCTATGGTACGTTTTTTTTTTCACATTTCTTGCAATTTTTTGGAATTTTCTGCTGAGTTGGAATATTTATGGTTTGGAAGACGTTTGCCAACTTATTTCCAAAGATTTTCTGTTGGATTCATGTTGGGCGTTTGGGCTGGCCATTTCAAAAACGAAATTTTTTTTTTTTGCGAAAACCATTGCTTGCATACATTCATTATGTTTACATTAAAATAAATAGTTGCGACCAAAATTTCCCTCTAGGGCAGAAAATAATCTTGCATAATATCAGTATACATTGCATCATTCGTCTTGCCATGAATTTTAAATTACGGACCAACAGTTTTTTAAGAAAATACTCCCCACATTATAACTTGACCTCTGCCCTGCTTCATTGTAGGAATAACATGTTTACCACATTTTTTTGTTGTTAGGTCATCGGACGTAGTGTCTGCCATCACTCCCAAAAAAGTTTCAAATTCTATTGATGGAAAAATAGTACTTTTGTCTAGTTTTCACCATACCGAACTTTGTGTTTTTTGAAAAACGTCGGGCAGTACGCTTATATTTTTTTACCTACGAAATATTTTTGAACACTGACACTTCCATAAAGTTCTGTATCACATCAGCATCTTGACACGGTAGACTGACTTATTTTAACAATGTTTCCATTTTGCTAATAGCCGTATATTGCAACGGAATTTTTATGCGGGTCATCAATTGTTTTTCTCCTGATAATTCTGTCAACGAGGATAGTAATTTTTTGAAGTCTTCTGGACCTCAAAAAGTCCTGAAGGTCACGGCCATCTTTATATAATTTTTAAATATCGTTTACAGTTGATTTTACCGATCGATAACTTTACTGCAATACCTGGGGAAGATTAGCCCTTTAGTGACAAATTAATAACTAATTTACAGACAATATTTGTTGAACTTTTCAATTTTGAATTTAAACTATGTTATTCACGTTGATTCATTCACAAACAAAAAACACTTTACCGATAGAAAAAATACTAATGAATGATGAGTGGCCGAAAACTTTTGCACCCGTAAACTTCGAATTCTACCCCTTTGCATGAAGCGTGCACAGTATCCTATCAAAATGATCATGTGTTCAGAGGTCATTCACATATTCCTAACTTTTGAAGCAATTGTGCTTCTTCTTTGCTGAAACCTTCTGGTAAATAAATCGAAGAACCTAACTGGCCGGAAACTTTTGACCGCCACTGTATATATAATTTAGATTTGAGTTGGTAAATCATTAACAATCCAAGTTAATCATATTTTTTTCAGAATTTTTTGCATGTTATTTAAGATTTTAAAGATTACTATTGTCTTAGTGTTTATTTTGAATTTAAATTTTACTTGAATTTCATTTATGCATCTTTCTCGTTTATATGTCATTTTTGATCAATTCCTTGCACTGACATAATTGTGAGAGATTGCTATATTTAAATATATATGAACAATAATTGTATGAGTTCGTTTTATTCCAAAAATATATAATTCATGCTTCAAATATAATTGTAGACTATTTTTTCATTAATTGTATTAAAATATGGACTCATTTTCGTTTGTACTCTATTCATGTCTATTGGGTTTCATTTTAAATATTTTTTATTATTATTTGGGGGAGGGGGGGGAGTTAGGACAGGTTTTGGTTGCCTTTCAAATAAAATTTTAGGTTCTATAAAATACAACCTAAACCGTGCAGGGTTACAGGAGACAGTAGTTATGTATGACACATCCAGCTTATGCTGCCAAATGTAGTGGGCTCCCCAATTTTCGATTCTTTTTTTCATAGATGTTTATTTAAAAATATAAAATCATACAAATTAGTGAGTGTATGTTGCCAAAGGCCAAGACTGCCCAAGTAGCAAATTCTTTTGCTTCATACTACAGTGAGCTTAATTAAGTTTAAACTCATTATCAGGGTATGAATGTGAAAAATAACACTAAATAAGTCTTGATTACGTCCACTAATAACTAAATCGTAATACTAATAATATATATTTTACATAAAAATATAAGAATTTATATTATAAAAAACATTTTGCTTCTAAGACGTTGTATAATAACAAAAACATTTTAAATATATTAAAACATTTTTATTACATTTTTCAACTCAAAAACTAATAGAGTCATCCTCAGAATGTAAATAGAAAAATAAAAATTACAAATACAATGAACGTGAAAATCGGAATAAAGAGTTATTGAAAATAAAAAAATTAGAATAGAGAGTTATTGAAAATAAATAAATTACATTCTGAGGATGACTCTATTAGTTTTTGAGTTGAAACATGTAAATAAAAATGTTTTAATATATTTAAAATGTTTTTGTTATTATACAACGTCTTAGAAGCAAAATGTTTTTTATAATATAAATTCTTATATTTTTATGTAGAATATATATCATTATCAGGGGCATCAGTAATGCTGGTCGTATTCGCTTATACATGAATAAAGTTAAAAATAAGTAATATTCTAAATACAGGATTCCTAATCCATGACACAATTTTTGCCATTACAAAAATTTTTTTTTAATCCTTAAATTCTCTCAAATATTCAGTGAACACAACATTTTTATAAATTCCATTTCCACAAATGTAGCTGTGGCAGATTTGACTGTTTCCTCTGAGGATTGTGTACATTTGAGAGACTTGCAGATTTCATGTCTTGTACTGTATTTGCCTTAAATATGCGTATTTGAAGAAAAATTTAATGTTCATTCCTTCCTACTTTTTAGAACTTTAGTATTTAAAACTCTAATAAAATTCCTTTCATTTCATTTCTTTTACTATTGTAATTACATATTCAATCGGACATTCCCAGTGAAACTGCAATCTGTCCAGTAAATAATAATAATAATAATAAAGGTTGTAAAACATGTACAAATTTTTATAAACATCAATGTATGTTTATAAAAATTTTATAGACATAAGTTTCTAAACATATCATCTTTATCCATTTAAATACTGGACATAGTGATAAACGCATACTTGAAATTTGATTCAATTCTATGCATGTCATATACTTCAATAATACAAAGAAGACAGAGACAAACATTTTGTAAAAATTTGTTTTACAAGATCTCTCATCCTTTAAACATGTAGAAAACCAGGAGATAAAAGAATTTCTGTGGTAGTACTATATTCTGTTATAGATAGAAGAAAAAAAATTAGGACTCTCTTCATGCAGAATTTATACGAAATTCTGATATTTTCAATAGAAACACTTAATTTTGACACCATTTTGGTTATTTTGATAAATTTTGCCCTAGGATGCCAGAAAGAAGGTAAATCGGTGAAGTGGTTTGAGAATATTGAATGTTAGAATTTGAATTTTCTTATGCTAAATACTTTTTAAGTCATTGTAGAATAAATTCCATTGTGGACAGTATTTTAAAGTATAACTTAAAACTACTTGTTGGAATGATTTGTAATTTTGAATTAGAAATGTTTAAAAATTTTTATTCAATTCAGTTTTTTTTTAATAATTTCAAAATATGTATCTTTTTAAAATTAATCCTTGACCTATGATTTTTTTTAGCAAAAAACTACAAAAAAAGTTATTACCTATTCTGCCGTATAGCTTTTGCGTTACTTCTAATAAACTACCTACATTGCAATTTTTTTTTCAAAGATTAAGAAGAAACTTTAAAATCACTTAACACAAATTTTAAAACTTCATAATTTCTTAACCAGTTGACTCAGTGCCTTCCCGTTTGATATCCAATGGTAAAATGTATTATATGTACTCGCATTTCTGACAATTTTCTAAAAGCAAATTTGGAGATAAACATACACATAAGTCAGTTTAAAAAAATTTTTTGATTACTGCAAAATTATGGCTTTTTATGTGTATGAATAAAATATGTATAAAATGAACAAATAATAATGATTAATCAATGAAATAAAATTCCGTGATTTGTTTTTGTTTACTTACTGCTTTTTCGCATTGACAATAGAAATCTTTAGTTTGATTTTGTTAAACATTGGAATAAAAAGTTAGAGATTTAATTATGTGAGTTTTTCATTTTTAGCAGAATTTGCATTTGAAAGTTAGAGACTCATAATATACCCGAGTATATACGGTACTTGAAAGTCCAAATATAATATGTCAATCAGATTTTGATAGTGAAATTTTGATGTAATTTTTAATCCTCAAGCTTATTTTTCTAATATAGATTGAAAAAAAAAAATCACAACTCTGTTTTGTTCTTTTCTGAAAAATTTCTAAAGTTTTAGGGGTATATTTTTTTATTTTTATTTTTTTTTTTTATCATCAATCAAACACAAATTAGACATTTCTTATGTTTCTTGCATCAATTTTTCTTGGAATGATTAATCATTATTATTGATGTAGACACCTCTCATAGCGACCTTCCACTCTCCCTCTTTTTTTTGCTAATCAAATATGCATATTTCTAATGAAAAATTTTACTTAAATAGAATCAAATAAATAGCATATAGAAATGATACATTTTATTAAATGAATTTTCTGTTTTTGAATTAGTTTTTTTTTTTACTTTAATAACTTTGACTTTAACTTGGATGAAATTTTCAAATTTTGAAGATATTTTAGTATGAACGCACCCTTTTATGCTTACTTTTCTAATATGAATTGAGAAAAAAAAACAATCCCTAATCAAATAGCAGTTTTAATTTTTTTTTTTTTTTTTTTTTAAGGTTAGCGATAAAAGTTTGTGGAGTGTATCTTTTTCTTTTGATCAACAACTACACGTAAATTTAATATTACAGTAGCTATATCAGAGTCCCTATACGTTAGCGAAAGCATGAAAAAACAGAGAAAAGTCACAGAATTTGAAAATTTATTTGAAAAGTCATGGAAAGTTTTAAATATTTGAAGTGGTCTGCAAAAAATCAGGGATTTTTGCTGTAACACTACATTCTATAAAAATCTCGATTATCTTTGTAAATAAAAAAAAAATAATTTTTCATCCAATCTAAATTTTTTATATAAAATTTATTCAAGCAATAGAACAATAGCATAATATGAAAAATAATTAAAAACTGAAAAATCATACGGCCCATACTTTTTTTACCATTTATCTAGATAAACTTGTTCATTGTAAAAGTTTTTGCAACTGAAGTAAGCCGAATTTTTACTGAGAAAGATTAGGGAATTTTTTAAAAAGGTCAAAAAAAAAATGTCAGGATTTTTTTTTTTTTTTTTTTTTTTTTTTTGCTGGAACTGTTTAGGAATCTTGTATAAAACTGTTTATAATTTTTTTTCACAGACAAATAACTTTTCTTTAGATTTTAGTGTTTGATGTTTTCTTTTTAAGTGATATTGACTTACTCTTCTAGGTCATGTTTCCTTGGAGTGCATTGCAATAAGTCAGCAATATTTTCATCAAGCTTGTAAGCAGTTCTAGAGTTTCTGGTATTCCCACTACTATTTGAAGAAGCAAATTTGTGGTAATTGCTGTCGATGATATTGAAGGAAGAATCATTATCTAACTTACTTGTGTCATTAACTTTGTAAAATATCTAAATCAACCATCAGTCCAGAAGTTAATCTAAAATTTTTATAAAACTTCTATATTTATCAGTGCTTGTAGGTTTATTTTATCATCACTCAGAATGCTATCGGCTTGCTTATAACTTATCAGAGTTCATTTAACTTTAAGGACTAGCACAAGATTGCACTCATATATAATTATGGGACTGATGTGAATTCACTAGGAGATTGCTAAAAATAAAACAAAAAATAAGTAAATTTATAGCAAAGAAATAGTGAAGAAAGTTTTCCTTCTGGCATCATAACTGGTTTTTTTATTTTTACTGTTCTGCTGCCTAGATCAATTAAGTTTGTTTGGAATATTTAATGTTTATTTTACCTTAACCATGAAGTTTGTTCTGAAGCCGTCACTAGAGCATATGGCTCTTGTTAAAATTGGCGTTTCATTGTGGAACCAGAGCGATATTAGTGCTTTGATTTCAAGACCCTATTTTGAGGATGAGTGTCCATATGAATGGGACGAAATCGAAAAAAAAGTAATTGAGAAAGTGTCACAGCTTTCACTACCACAACTGTTGAAAGAGAAGGTGCTTGGTGTTATTGTGCCTATTGGAACTGAAATTTCTGAATGGATAGACTACTACTATGCAACATACGGTGGATGGATAGAATACCGAACTAGAAAATTCCAGACCCCTCAAACCTTTGTTATTCCTGCATACCTATCAGCTGAACTTTGTTGGACTTCACAAGGTACTGTAGATAGGAAGAGAACAGCAGAAATCGTAATTCAAGATGAGAATTTGGATGTACTCATGCGTTACTGTTTAGCGTGTGATTATTTTTTTGGAGGATTATGTTATCTGATTTTGGAGCAGACTGTTTAGGGATCTCAAAAATTATGATTGGCACGATTCTCCAATAAATCAATTTTGGTCAAACAGTATGAAAAGGGGAGAAGTAGGTCCTTTTTCTTACAAAGATGCTTTTTACGAATCTGTATGTGCTAGAAATAAAGTAGCAGCTAAGTATTTTCTACAAAAACTAACCCCAGAGGAAAGAGAAGAGTCCTTAAAAGGGCTCATATTATACGCATGAAATGCTGATTTTTTCTGTTATATAATATCAGAACTGGATTTAAATCTACAAACGCAAGTTTTAAAGCGTGATCCTTCTAAAGTGTTGCAAAGTTGTCTAAATTGGCCTTTGCAGAGCTTTTTCATTGAAACAGCAAACTGTATGTGGGATTTTCTTTCAGTAGGTAACTTTACATATTTGTTGACAACGATTGTCAATAATGTTGGAAAAGATTATAACGATTGGAATTATCGACAGCTTTTCAGAGAATTTTGGCAGAAAAGCCCGAATGCTCTAAAAATTTTGTTTATAGATGGTATTAGTGAAAGTTCGATACTACCATCTTTGCTTCGTATTAAAGATAAAGAAATCATAAAATTAATCCTTAAGTCTTACAGCAAAAGAGAAACTTATTTACAGTCGTCAAATGAATATTTTTTGCAAACGGTTCATTCATGAAAATGAATGGGATTTTCTTGAATTCTGTATTCGAGAATGTTTGCAATCAAAAAATAATATGTTGAAATATAAAAAAGAATTTGAAAAGCATAGATTGCTTGTTTTTTTTAAAACATTGTTCTGCAACAGAAAAACAGAAATGGAATCGGTTATTTCAATTCTCTAATAACTCCATTAATGAGTATGGTAAAAGAAGCGAAGAAGAAGGTGAGACTAGTTCATCTAAGCACAGTAATACATGCTTAAAGGAGGATAAAGAACTTTTTATCAACATCCATTTGATGTAATGTACCTGGGTGCAACTTGATAGGAATGATCATGTAATTGCATAAATAAAAAATATAATTAGATAAATCCTCATATAAATTTATTGTATCATACTAAATACTCTATATAAACATAAAGAAAACATTCTTAAAGAATTGTTATAAATATAATATAGAATGTTGCATTGTTTCTCGAGTAAAAATGATAAAAACTGAGAGCAAAGTGATAAAAACGAAACAGATTTTTTGAAATTATAGAAATATTACATGTCAATTGGGCTTCTTTTGTGTTTGGTAATTTCAATGCAACATTGTAGCATAGAGTTTAAATACTGTATTTACTTGTCTGTAAGGCGCACTTTTTTTCCAAAAAATTAGGGCAAAATTCCTCAGTGCACCTTATACACGGAATAATTTGTTACTGTTGAATGCAGTCGAACGATATACATATAAAATAAGAAATTATTCAAAGAAGATATTAAAACTTGGAAAATTTTACTTAATAGAAGTATTACTGCATATTTATTTCATTCCTTGAAGTTTATTATACAACAGAGCTAATGACATTATCTAAACGCTAATTAGCAAGTCTCTTTACCGTCACTCATTCCTATTTTTCGTCATTCTCTTACAACCCGAAGTCTAAAAATGCATTTTCGTTTTGTTTTCGGGTCTGATGTGATGTTTGTTTCAACTTTTTTTTAAACTGAAATTCATTTGGTCATTCTTCATTAGCGTATCAAATTTATGGTGCGCGTTATATACGAGATTTTAAGAAATCGTCATTTTTATTTGTAAAGTTGGGGTGCGCCCTATACACGAGTAAATACAGTAGTTTTGAATTTGTTAATTTAACAAAACACATCATATATTCCAAATTTGAGATTTTAATTCTGCTTTCGAGCAGTATTGCACAATTTTACCATCGCTCATTATATATTGGGCCCCAAACATTGTTCATGAGATTTAGGTTTGAACAGTTGGCTGGCCAATCAAGTTTCATAGTTTTATTTATCTTCAAACACTTCATGTGTTTTTTCTGAGTGATTTTAAGCATTGGGTTGTTGAAAATTTTGTTAAAGTTGGTATAATCACGCAGGTTTAGCAAATGGTGTGCTTACATGCAAGTAAAGGCATTCATTTTATCTTATATAGGCATTTATTTAGGTCTATTTTATTTATTAAACTACAAAAGCAATTATAAGCTTTCCTACCAAGGAAAATTTAGCCCAAACCATTAAGGAACTTCCACATAATTGACATGTGAAAAATACATCTCTTTCATTTTGAAAAACATGTAAATATAGATGAATACCATCTGGAGTATCGAAATTAAACTTGTTTTCAACTCTGGAGATAATTTTAGCCAATTCGTTTGCAGCTCCAGGTGTTTCTCTGTAAACAGAAAACGGACTTTTTTATTTCCAGGTGTTAATCTTTAATATTGATATGGTTTTACATTTTTAAGAACTCCTGACATTTTTATTGTTCTTTGTATGCTAAATGTTGGTGTCTGTATCTAGCTTTCTAAATCTTTAGTTTTCATTATTTTACATGAAACCTTCCAAATAATCGAACTTTCAGATCATTTTGAAAGCATTTTCAGCCTCCCTGTAGATTTTGTAATAACATAAATTGTTGGATTCTGTAAGAAATTTAAAACGACTGTCTTTGAAAGTTTGATTTCATCTGCAATTCTTTGAAATTACATTCTAAAGTTGTTATAAGCTAGAATTTGCCCTCTTTCAAAGTTACAAAGTATTTTGATTCACCTTGTAATCTACGTATTTTGTGAATTAAACAAATGTGTACAGAATGTTCTTCAAATGCTTTCTTAAATGAAAAGTGAAAATATTTGCTCTTTAATTTGTGAAAATATATTCATGTATCACAATTTTAAAAATATCGAGTGTGTTCTTGTCATTTTGTTTCAACGTAAATTCAACAAAATGCATATTGTGAAAAGATTTAAATACACATATATCATTTTTTTAAAAATGATAATAATTGTAGTACCACGTATTTAATTTTAACACAAAGTTTTATGCATTTTCATAGCATATTTCTTTGCTTTTGAATACTTTCTATCATTTTGCACTATATACCCAAGTAGTCTGTGAATTTTTTGCACATCTTTTTTAATCTAGCAATTAAAATTTTAGCTATAGATTTTGAAAATTATTGGAATAATAGAAAATTATAACTGCAAAGATATATATATTTTTTAATATTTTTTTCTGTTGAGAAAAAGAGTTCCTTCTTAGGGAACATTTTTTAAGTAAAATATAAATGATTGAACAATGGAAATTTAAGCTATGCGCTTTTTGTTTCACTTATCCATCAACTCCATTTCATAATAAATTCATTTTCTGTAAATATTTATTTATATATAAAGAGAGCGATGTTCTACTCTTTCAATGGGTCTTTTAATTTATTAAGTTAAAATATTTATGTGGTTTTCCTTTTTACATTTGTTGTTTTATTTCAGTTAATCAGCCTTTTACTTCTGAGATTTAAAAAAAAATCAACTGGAGTTTATTCAGTAATCAAAATTATAACAAAAGAATGGAATGTTTTGCATTCTTTCAATTCTATGATCTTGATTAAAGGATGCATTTTATCCAATTACAGACTGTAATGTAAACTGTTATTTTCTTTTAGTATTGCATCTATATACTGCTGTATTTTTTACTGAATAAAAATTTTGTTGTTAGAATTCTTTGTAATTGTGAATAATATTAGTGTAGTATTCTTCAATATTCAATAC
>CAXHSM010000245.1:0-23000 GCA_964019185.1 Maratus speculifer | reverse complement strand
AACGGAAATTAGTATCAGTAAGGATCCTTCTTTCTTCTTACTGAGCCATGTATCATTACAGTGCCTGTGCATATGAAAACTATACGATACGGCATCTTTTACAATTCGGCATCTCCCCTCAAATTATCCTAATACTCTTGGAACACTTACAGTATTTCAAATTACAAACAATTTAGTTAATTACACGTTCGTAAATAATTATATATAGACGGATGAACACCCAAATAACTTTGTTCCTGTAAGATTACCCTTGAATTTAGCATTCATTATCCAGTTCTGTTTCTTTAACTATGAAAATTTATAGCATTTAAAGCATAAATGCTAAATGATTCAATATTCGATTATAATACGGTATTAACTAAAATTGCTGATAATTGCTGATAAAAAATTTCATTAATAACGTAAAATGAACTGTCATTCATTATCAATACACTTAGGTAATTTTGAAATATCATTTGCAGCGTAACTATTGTAAATATGACAAAAATGTCTTAGGTGTGACAATTACATATTATTTCTCATATTATAGATAATTATTGAATTTGTTTAAAAAAATGAAATTCACAACATAATACTCAATTGCATTTAGCTTATATTTGACATTCAATTTATAACAAAAATTGATATTTAAATTAAATGTAACAAACGTAAAGAAAGTCGCGTCGGTTTTGATCACAATGATCTATATGAAGGGAATAAAGTTCCTAAGATACAAGTATTGTTTACCTAGACACTTTTCAAAGTTTGCTCGCGTTTCTCTAAAATTGTTTACATTACAACTAATTTGTTTACAATTAGAATAATAGAACACTCTATCAGAAATCTTACGTTTAACTTTAAGTATATCATTCGCTTTATACATTAAAATCCTAAAATGTAAACTAAAACTTATACTCTTCGAGAAATCTTAACGAAACTTTTATGGAATCTAGAATGTTTTACTTTACGTTTAATATAATGTGAATTAAATTCATTTACAATTAGTTGTCTTCTTTAATTCTTTAAATGTTTGTAAAAGAGTACTCATTAAAAGTTAAATAACAAAATAAACTTGACATTACATTTCAATGATTTTAAATTTTCAGTCTAATGTAAAGTGTAAATTTACTCTTATCTTAATTAAGATTTCGATAAAAGTATTTCCATGAAAAAACAATATCACAGACGTGATTTGAATAGAGTACAAGCAATATTTTTTTCTGAAATGTGACTTTTCTTTAAAGTTTCTGTGTAATCAAGTTAACTTTTAAATCAATGCACCTTTTAAGTTTTGAATTATGTTATTTTTAACGGTAAAAGATAGGGTGCATGTCTATTTCTATTTAAAAGCTAGTTTTAGTAAATAAAGATAAATGATAAATTTTACACACTGAATACCAAGCATTAAAGTAAAAGGTAACTAACTTTAAACCAACATGATTTTTACTTTATTATACCGTTATAATAAAAAAAAAAATATTGGATTTGTTAAAAACTTCAAATTTCTGTTTTTAATGGATTTGTGCATTTTTAGGGTCAGAGGCTCTTCAAAAAATGTTTTTACAAAACTGCCTGTTCATCCGTTGTTCTGATGTTCTGAGACTCTGTAAGAATGTGACATAAATATTGTGGGTGTTCTATATCAAGACCTAATAAAAGGAATTTAAGAAAAAATTCAGTTAATATTTAATGCAAATTTATACTGATTATTTTTGGTTTAAATTGCTCTACAGGTAGCGATCTTATGTGCTCTTATGTTGCATTTTTCACAATTTCTCCAATTTTGTCCAACTGTGTGTGACATAAATTTTGTGGACTCTCTATCTCACAAAATGATGCACGGAAATTAGTCAAAATTAACATTCAAGTAATTATTTATATAAATTGATGTTTCTTTTTTTTTTATCTAAATCACTCAACAGTTGGAGCTGCTGTGCTGCATTTTTAACTATTTCTGAAATAGCTCTACCTCAAGAACAAATGAACGGATTTCTGTCTAACTTCATATTCGATTAGTCCTCGACATGAGTTGATTATGTTTACATCTGATGTAAATCATTCAAAAAGTGGCAGTGCTATGCTGCATTTTTCAAGATAGCCGCAATAGATCAATATCAAGAATTAATGCACATATTTTAATCAAAATTCAGGTTCTGTCAATCCACGATATGCACTTGTTTTGCTTAGCTTTTCTGTTTAATCTTCCAGCGCATGGCGCTGCTATGCTGAATTTTTCCGGATCCCTACAGTAGCTCTATCACAAGAACTAATGAACAAATGTTCTTCAAAATTCAGATTCAGGTATATCTTGATAAAAGCTATTACTAATTATGTTTTGTTGAAATCGCCAAACAGGTGGCGCTTTTAAGTTGCCTTTTTCCCTATATCCATAATAGTCCAAATATATCCGCAATAATCTAATGCACAGAATTTCAAGTCTTTAGAATCCTCACGATAGGCATGGGTTGTCATTCATTTTTTATTTTATTTTTATTTATTTATTTATTTATTTATTTATTTTTTGCACGGTGGTAGCGAAATTTGAGCATTAACATGCTATGAAGAGAGAGAGAAGAAAGTTTTGGGATTGCCGCATCCAATTACTTTTATTTGAAGCAATAATAATAATAATAATAGTAAAAAAACTAGTTATATAAATATAGCTTAATTTTTCTCATAGTTTGTTTAATTAGTTACTTTCTTCTCATATGTTGTTTCATTATTTATATATTAAAATAGCCACATTATATTTGTGAAGAAAATAGAACATCTAAATATCAGCAATGCCATTTCATGTGTATATCTATTTAATGTAAAATAATAATATATATTCCACAAAAAAGAAAAGAACTTATATTAAAAGGAATTATTTTGCTTATAAGACGGAACCTAAATTAAATTAAATGCAGTCAGTATCGGTTGTATGGTCACCCGTGCAATCCTGAAAAACATGACCTTATATGCGGCGTAAACAGAAATTTTTTTAAGAAATAAATTATTAGTAATAAGATAATTAAATTAGTAAATTAATGTACAAATAAGCTATGAAGATATAATTTATCATACAAGAGTTATAAACAAAAATTGCTTTTCATTTGAAATTCGAATACATAAGTATACTCAAAGTATTAAAAACAATCTATTTTGTAGGTTTGTATGTTTTTATCATAATTATTAAAACTACATTTTCTTATTCGCGAACATTTTTTAAATGGTCCTCTGGGCGTTTGGGAGGATATTTAATGGAGTGGTGATTGGGAGGTGATTTAAAATTTTCTGTTCTTGTTATCGCTTAAACTTCGCATTCACTATTATTATCTTCACCTCTATCAGTGTTTATATTTAAAACAATAAGAACGTTTCCCATTACAGAATGTTCACCGTGGCCTTTACCCGTGTCACATCGGCTGCGAGTATCTAGAAGATTCAGAACAGAAACAGGTTGTCAGGCTCTGATACCACCTTTGCTAAAGCATGGAATTTCCACTATTTCTCTATTTCAATATTTCGTATTGTATGGCTGTGTACCAGAATTTCCAAGGTGACATTCCTTCTTTGTGGAAAGGGGAATTGCCAGATAATCCTATGCAGGTGGTGAATAAGAGAAAGAGAAGATTGCTGAGAGGCATGTCCATCTGTAAGTGAGGTATGCGGATGACGAGCAGATGAGCAACATGTCACTAAGCAAGAAAGGAATGGAGGATGTGTCCAATGAATGAGCTCCAAAGGGGTTTGACATTGGCATGACCCAGCGATTTGGGTAGAGCAAGGCTTGTCTCAGATTAGTCAGTCTGTTCCTGGGGTTCGTACCTGGAGGGTGCTCTGTGTTGTAGAGCGTAAGTAGTGCGTTTCTGGAGAGGAAAGGACATAGACGTCTTGGTGTTTAGTGCTCTGGGCCGAGTATACTTGTGTTGGGAGATTCAAAGCTGATCTCCGATAAAGTGAATCTAACGTGCATTGAGTGTGAGGTGGAAAGTGTAATTGGAATAGCACACAGCCAACTTTTACTGTGTATAATTTAATGTTGAACCGGATCATCTATATCCGAGTTGTAATTGTATATAATTGTAAATAGCGTATTTAGTGTGTACATATATTCTTAATAAACTGATAATTCAGTTACTTGACAGCGTAAGTCTTCATTTACACAATCCTCACAGTGGGTGACCGATATCACCTAGTAATATCGGTGGTGGCAGCTATATCTACCACGGACTTTCTTCAAAGTTGTGTGGACTGAGAGGAACGTCCGACACAGGTATATGCATGAAGAATATTTTAACACGGCTTTTCCTACGTCGAATAAGCACATGACTGCAAAAGCAACTGTAAAACACGCGGGTAAAGCCCATTAGTAACAATCTTATTGTTAACTTATTATATCAGTTCGTCTTGTATTGATCAAACGGCATTCATAATTTTTGCGCAAATTCAAATAGGGATGCATCATCATCATCATATTCATCGTATTCAAACAATAATACTTCACATGCTGGAAGTCAATAATACTTAAAACAATCTTCAATTTTCTTAATTTACAATAGTCCAACTTTACGTAACACATGACATCTGACGCAATTAGGCAAATCTATTTTTTTCTTAACAATAGCAACAATTATGTAATTTAAAAGCAATTTTTTGATAGTTGATCTTAAAAATTTGATTAATTCCTTGATCTAAGAATTGTGTTACATTAATTCTGTTTGGAGGCAAGGAAACAAGTTCAATCGAATTTAAATTGCGAATCATGCAATGGACAGTACAGTTGCTGCGATTATAGCGACTTTCCGTTTTTTGTCTATCCAAATTCTATAGAAAAGCTGATTTTACCTTAACTCCTGTTATCATCCAGGCCTTTCGGTTCGCATCGAATGATGCAATCAAAGATTTACAGTTTCTCAAACAACGAGGCTTGAGAAATTCATCAATAATTAATGAAGTCAATTTATCTGAGCCACCATAATCGCTGCTAATAAAACGGTCAACATTTCTTTTCTTACCTTCCCACCACTTCATTTTTTTTCCTTATAAGCAACAGATTTATTTGGAAAATGTGACAAAAAGCCAACATTCATTGTAATTAAAAACATCACAAGGTTTGTACCTATCAAGAATGTCGCTTAATACACATTCTTTCTATTCTTTTTTTTTAAATTATCATAAACATCAGCAGCTTCACTAAACGTCAGTAAAAGATAAGAATGTGCCGTAAGGTAAACCTTTGTAACCGCAGTTTTGCTGTCAGTAAAATTCAGTTTTCCTAGCTCAGCGGCAATATTTCATGTCCATAATATTGGAACATTACAGATCTGGCTTATTTTATCGAAGCGAAAGAATCTTTCTCAACATTCCCAAGTGTCAACAAATATTGTCGCTTTCTTTTTTTATTGTTTCCATCTTTTTGCTGAACAACATTTGAATCCTAAAACGTCGTTAAGTGTTGTTCTCCCATTAGATATAGTCCATGGTTCTCCCTATTCCACGAGTTTTCGCAAAAACTGCTTCAATAAATTCGATTTTTAAAGTTTCTATCAATTTCTATTTTCATCTTTTGTCAAAATTTTCATTTTGATGACATATTTTATTCACAAATGACAATTAACAAATAACGAACACTTTACATGCAACGACAAATAATGAAAATAAAGATTTAACTTTTCTCATGCATCAATTCTCATACGGTCACAAAAGGGGATGGCATATTTTCCGAAAACTGGTATCTAATGCGAAAGTTGAAGGATAAATTCCTAAAGGATTGGAAAATCTTACTGATAAGGACAGTTTAGAGGGTGGACGGGCGTGCAATATTATCACGATCTCAAAGGCTCCGTTTAGAAAGGAAAAGGTCACCACCCATTCTACAGCTTTAAAAATGTATCTGTTTTTTGTTTACTATACCGAAGTTCGTAGTAGTAGTTTTTAACATAAGCACGGAAGATTCAGCGACTGGGAAAGGAATCGAACAGAAAGAAAATGTTCTTTCTTTGTTATGTCCAGCTACTGGATTTTATAGCTATTAGAAATGGAAAGTGTCGTGACCAATACAAAGAAACCAACAGCTGATACGTCTATTCGACACTTTACACTCTAAGAAGGGGAAAGAAAAAACATAAAAGTATAAGATAGTTATCAATAAACTGCTAGACAAAAGAGGGACATATATCCCATATAAACCATTTGAAACTGACCATATAATCGGTGTATTTTAACACACAATACCTATTCTGTCAGTACGGACTTACGAAAAGTGACCTTCTATATTGGGTGACCTTATAAGCGGATGACTATATATGCGGTACTGACTGTATATTAAAAATTTAAATGTTTCATCCCATTTTTAAGGAGTCATCTCCAGAATATAAAGAAAAAATTACAAACGCAATGAACGTGTAAAATTTTAAATTAATATTTTTTTTAATTAAAATTAAATATAACACCTTCTATGTTTTCGACATTGTCCAGATCCCTACTATGCAGTTATTCTGCAAAAAATAGAACCATTCAATCAATCAATATATTTGGGATGCGAAAAGATAGCGTATCGTTATCGTGTGAACTTTAAAAATAAAATTTAATGAATCCCCTTATGAATAACTTTTAATAAAAATTATATCTATAAATTAGTCTACTCTCGTTAAAAAGTATGTAAATTTTCTTGATTTATTCCAATTTTTTACGATCATTGTGTTTAAAAATTTTCAATTTACATTCTGAAGATGACTCAATCAAATGAGTTAAAACATATCAATTTTTAATGCATTTAAATGTTTTATTACTATAGTGAAGTCTTTTAAGCAAAATAATTATTTATAATATAAGTTCTTTTCTTTCCGTTGTGGAATATATAATATTATTATTTTGATATAGTTATTAATGGAGGTAACCTAGACTTATTTCTATTATATTTAAACATTTCTATTTAATGTCTGAATATGATTAGATTTCCATGCTTATATACTATATATTTCCATGCTTAGTATATTATTTATTAAACATAACAAAAATCATCAAATTAAACCATTTTCCTTAAGAATAGTAATATATGAACAAAGTACATAAGAAATAAAAATATGTACTGAAGTTTAAAATACTATGTTGTATAATTTAATAAAAAGCGTGCCTGGACTGCATCATTATATGTATATATATATATATATATATATATATATAGACACTAACAAAATGGATGATACAAAGATTACAAACAACACAGAGAAGCATGGAAAAATTCATGCTAGGCATAACTAGAAGAGACAGAAAGAGGATAACCTGGATAAGAAACCAAACAAAAGTTTTTGACATCCTTGAAATAATCAAGCAGCTAAAATGGAAATGGGCTGGGCACATTGAAAGAAGACAAGACAATAGATGGAACACAAATATACTACAGTGGTATCCCAGAGATGTAAAACGACCAAGAAGACGACCACAAGTAAGGTTTAGTGACGAAATTAGAAAAGTGGCTGGTGTAAATTGGATGACGAAAGCACTAGACAGAAAACATTGGAAAAATCTGGGGGAGACCTACATCCAGCAGTGGATCGAAAACGGTTGATGATGATGATGATGATATATATATATATATATATATATATACACTGCTCAAAACAATTAAAGGACATTTGAAGTTTTATATAAAATAAAGATATAAAAGAATTTTTTTTGGCAAAAATAGAAGAAAAGAATCACAAATGCAAATTTTTCTGATTTTCAAACTGTGGAGTATGCAAATTTTGAGTTCGACGTCAAAAACGTCGCTTCAGCGGCAGCGAATGAAATTTGACTTTCAACTCGATAAAAGAGAATGAAGACAAAGATGATCGGCATTCAGTGATTGCTTTGTTTCGATGAGTACGATGTCTCAGCGAAGTCATTTGACAGATTCAGAAGCTTGGAGAATTGTTGATAGGTTAGAAGGGGGCCAAACTCAAGCCGAAGTAACGTAAGCCATTGGAGTGTCACAAAGTGTCATTTCCAGGATCTGGAATCGCTTTTTGGAGAGTGGATGTGCAGGCCGAAGACCAGGGCAAGGTCGTAGACGGGCAACAACGCCCAATAAAGATTGGTATTTAGCGTTAACAGCTCGGAGACACCGAAACATGAACGCTACTCTTCTCCAACAGCACTTTCGCTCGGCTACAGGCACCACGATTTCAACTCAAACTGTCCGAAACTGGCTCCATACTGTAGGTCTGTATGCTCGCCGACCGATGGTATGTGTTAGATTAACATCAAGGCATCGTCGCGACCACAGGGAGTGGGCAACCGAGCAAGTCAACTGGAGGAGAAATGAATGGAGCAATATTCTGTTTTCTGACAAGTCCCATTTTTCTGTGCATCCGGATAATAGGCGTATTTTCATCTGGAGGGACCGTGGCAGTAGGAATAATCCTGCGTTCGTGCACGAAAGTGTCAGATTTGGCGGTGGAGGAGTGTTGGTGTATGGTGGCATCTCTATTGACGGGCGCACTGACCTCTACATCATTCGAGATGGAGCTCTGACTGGTCGCTGATACAGGGATGAGATCCTCAGACCTATTGTAGTCCCTTAAGCTGCACAATCGGAGATAACCCTATTTTAATGGACGATAACTGCAGGCCACATCGTGCAAACCTGGTGGAGGATTCCCTTTTCGAGGAAGGAATCGTTCGAATGGAATGGCCAGCTGTTCTCCAGACATGAATCCAATCGAGCACGTTTGGGACGCTCTAGGAAGACGAGTTTCTGGCCGCCAACAACCCCCACAAACTCTCCAAGAACTGGAAAGAGCTCTTTTGGAAGAGTGGGCAGAATACCCCAACTCGTCATTAATAGCCTCATTGAGTCCATGCCTCAAAGGTGTTCAACGTTGCTGGCCGCCCGTGGAAACCATATCCCCTACTGAAAATGATTTTCATTGAAGAAAATACCTTTTCTTATTCTTTTTTTCTCATATGCACAAATTGTGTTTTTTTTTCCTTTTGTACACAAATGCGCGACAAAATGCATTTTTTCTGACAAACATGCGTAATTTATTCTCATATAACCTACTATGTCTGTCGACCATGTATCAATCAGCTGAAAAGTTTCCCAGATACAAAACCACCTAAAACTGCAATATCCTTTAATTGTATTGAGCAGTGTATATACATATGTATATATATATATATATATATATATATACAGGGTGTCCCTAAACAAATGGTATATACGCTAGGGGGTGATAGAACGCATCAAGACGAGTAATAGTAAATAGGAAACCAAGGGTCCCAAACGATTTCCAAAGGAGATAGCCGCCATTAAAGTTTGGGGTCCAAAATTTCAAATACACATAAAAAACGGAAAAATTGGTCGATTGATTTGCGGTTTTCATTAAAATTACTCTTTATGTTGGCATTTTCTTGAAAATAAATTATAAAGATAAATTTCGAAAAATGCCGATAGAGGGCGCTTTAGACTTTGAAGTAACGAAAAACTATTTTTTGCCTTGATTTTTTGCATCTCATTAAATGGTTTCGTAAGCTTAAACTTAAACTTAAATTTTAAGGTCAAAATCTGAATAGTGGGAAGCGGTTAAGTACCACAAACTTAACTGTGTTCAGAGGGTTTAAATTTCAAATGATTATAAAAAACGGAAAAATTTGTCGATTGACTTGCGGTTTTCACTAAAACTATTCTTTATGTCGGTATTTTATAAAAAATGAATTATAAAGATAAATTTTTAAAAAATGCTAATAGAGGGCGCCTTAGACATTGAAGTAGCGTATAATTATTTTTAATCGTTATTTTTTAAAATCTCATTAAATGCTTTCAAATGCTTAGATTTAAACTTAAATTTTGAGCTCAAAATCTGTCGGGAGTAGTTAATAGTTGGGAGTGGTTAAGTAGCACAAACTGAAGTGTGTTCAGAGGGTTTAAATTTCAAACGAAACGGAAAACTATAAAAAAAACGGAAAAATTAGTCGATTCGTTTGCGATTTTTGCTAAAACTACTAATCAGTATTTTCTTGCAAATAAATCTTAAAGATAAATTTCACAAAATGCCGATAGAGGGCGCTTTAGACATTGAAGTAGTGTACAACTATTTATAATCGTTATTTTTTAAAATCTCATTAAATGTTTTCAAATGCTTAGATTTAAATTTTGAGATCAAATTCTGAGTCGTTGCGAGTGTTTAATTAGCGCAAAAGTGAACTGTGTTCGAGGGGGGAGGGGGGGGGGTTAAATTTCAACTCCTGAACACACTTAAGTTTGCGCTTCTTAACCCCTACCAACGATTCAGAGTTTGAATTCAAAATTTAAGTTTAAATCTAAGATTTCGAAAACATTTAACAAGTTTTGGAAAGCAATTAATACGATACAAAAAATAACGGTTAAAATTTGTTATTGGTTACTCTGAAGTTTAACGCGCTCTCTAACGTAATTTTTTGAAATTTATCGTTAAAATTCTTTATCAAGAAGATACTGACTTAAAGAATAGTTTTATTTTAAACCGCAAACGAATCGACGAATTTTCCCGTTTTTTATTATCATTTGAAATTTGAACCCTCTGAACACAGTTCAGTTTGTGCTACTTAACCACTCCCAACTATTCAGATTTTGAGCTCAAAAATTAAGTTTAAGTCTAAGTTTACGAAAACATTTAATCAGATGCAAAAAATAACGTAAAAAGTAGTTGTTCGTTACTCCATAGTTTAAAGCGCCCTCTATCGGCATTTTTTGAAATTGAAATTTATCTTTATAATTCATTTCCTATAAAATACCGACATAAAGAATAGTTTTAGTGAAAACCGCAAATCAATCGACCAATTTTCCAGTTTTTTATAATCATTTGAAATTTAAACCCTCTGAACACAGTTAAGTTTGTGCTACTTAACCGCTTCCAACCATTCAGATTTTGAACTCAAAATTTAAGTTTAAGGCTAAGCTTACGAAACCATTTAATGAGATGCAAAAAATCACGGCAAAAAATAGTCTTGCATTACTTTAAAGTCTAAAGCTCCCTCTATCGGCATTTTACGAAATTTATCTTTATAATTTATTTTCGAGAAAATACCAACATAAAGAATAATTTTAGTGAAAACCGCAAATCAATCCACCAATTTTTCCGTTTTTTATGTGCATTTGAAATTTTGGACCCCAAACTTTAATGGCGGCTATCTCCTTTGGAAAACATTTTTGACCCTTAGTTTCCTATTTACTATTACTGGTCTTGATGTGTTCTATCACCCCCTAGCGTATATGCCATTTGTTTAGGGACACCCTGTATATATATATATATATATGTATATATACATATACATGTATATACATATATATATATACACTGGCGGAAAAAAAAAATCCCAACACCAATAAAGACTTGTGTTAGCTACACGAAATTTTGTAGGCGTGTTTATACACCTGAAAGACGACACTGATTTAAATTTCATGCTTCGCGCATACGTCTGGCGCTAGTAGCGCCACTCAAAACTTTAAAAACAGGTTTGCTTTAAATGCGTGCTGTAAAGTTCGTGAGCATTATTTATCTATAAAATTTGACGGATTGAGTTGAAATTGATCATGAATGCTTTTAAGAAGACTAAGAAGCCATTATCATCAACTCCCCGAGTTGGTAAGAGGTCGTAAAGTAGGGCTACGAGAAAGTGGATTTTCTTTCCGCGATATTTCTGAAAAACTTGGACGGAATGTATCCACTGTGCGTGATTGTTGAGAGCAGGGGTCAAAGGATGGTACTGCCTCAAGAAGACCAGGCTCCGGGTGACCATGTGGCACTACTGAGAGGGAAGACCGTTGTATTCGGTGTACGGCTGTGGTTCATCGTATTGCGTCTGCGACAGAAATTCGAGCTGCAGTTGGTACCACAGTGACACAACGAACTGTTAGAAATCGGTTACTTCAAGGACAGCTCGATGCAAGGCATGCATTCCACTGAGTCAAAGTCATTGCAGTTTGCGAGGCCAATGATGTCAAGCCAGAGCTCACTGGAGGATGAAGTGGAGATCTGTTGTGTTTTCTGATGAAAGCATGGTCTGGCTTGGTGCCAATAATGGCCGTATTCTGATCAGAAAAAAGCCAGGGGAACGCCTGCAACCAAACTGTCTGCGAACTAAACATATTGGATCTACAATCTGGAGTAATGGTCTGAGGAGCTATTTCCTATGACAGCAGAAGGACTCTCGTTGTTCTCTCCAACACACTGACTGCAAATGTGTACGTCAGTCTGGTAATTTAACCTGTAGTGCTGCCATTCAAGAAAAGTTTTCAAGAGGAGATTTTCAACAGGATAACGCTCGACCTCATGCCGCTGTTGTAACGCAGAGTGTCCTACAGAGTGTCGACATGTTACCTTGGCCAGCGAGATCACCAGATCTGTCTCCCATTGACCATGTATGGGATATCATTGGATGAGAACTTCAGTGTCATCCCCAGCCAGCACTGACCTCACAGTATTGACACAGCAAGTACAACAAGCATGGAACTCCATACCACAAAGTGACATTCGGCACCTGTGTGACATAATGCATGCACGTATTCAGGCTTGCATTTCAAATTCGGGCGGTTATAGTAACTAACTCTTTATGTCCCAGAGCAGTGAAATTTTTATCTTCCTTAGAATTCCCGAAAGCCGCCCGACTTTTCACCCCCCCGTGAAAGGTGAGGCGGCTTGCTTTAGCTATTCATAAGAACGTGTATGGTTCAACCCTTTTGCTGTAGCATCTGCCCAAAGAAGAACCTATTGTTATACCTTTTGTTATCCATTTCCCCCTTAATCCCAATAACCATAAATCCAAAAGCTTTGCTTTCTCGTAATCTTCGGCTAAACGGAGTGACAAATTATTTTTAGACTTAAAAGTATGTTTATGACATCGCAGATAAATAATCATAAGATAAAGGATTTTTTTTAATTCTTTGTTTTATAAACAAAACTTTTACTTGTAAATTAAACACATATATTTGTTTTAATATTTAAAAGCTTTTTTGTTTTATTAGTAAAAAAAGAATATATATTTTAAATTTTAAAATTTATCTTTGATACATTTTTCGGAAAAATAAAAATATTTAATGCATTTGTAAACCATTTATACAACATACTCTTGCAGAATATGTATATTTTTTTTTCAAATAAAATTATATGTTAAAAATGTTTAATAATGTAATATTTGTACATTAATTTAAATTATGTGATAAATTATTATATAAATATTCATATGTTTTATTTTTTTTCCACTTTATTGATGCCATTATTTCTAGGTAACTTTCCTTTCTATAACAATGGATACGTAATATTTAATAAATTATTCGGTCAATTAAATTAATTTATTAACTTATTTAAAAAAGCAATGTAAAAAAATAATCATTATTTGAAAATATTCGACTACTTATAATTTTCATTGGCGAAGGTAATTTAAAAAGTCATTCTCCAGTTGGGAGCCGTTCAAGTATTACGTAAGGAATATGGAAAATGGGGGAGGGGGGGTTGTACATGATCTGCTTGTTTCCGACAAGGGGGAGACAAAGTTACAACAGTTCTTATTTAAGCTTTTGATAATGAAGCAACTATAATGCAATAATCATAAACAAACAAATCATGATTGGAAATGAGCGTTTTAATTATATTAATTAACCATTATTTACCATACACTAAAACTTTTTTTTTAGTATCACAATTTAACGTATGGCTATTAGTAAAAATTTATAGAGTTAATAATGTAATTTATTAATTTCTTCGAAAAAGTGTTATGTGCAAAATATTATAAAGTATTATATAATTAAAAGAAGGGAGATCAAGATTTTTTTTTCTTTTTTCTTTTTTAGGGAAGGAGGAAAGATATAAAATGAATAAGCGGAAAAAAGGAAAATCTTACATAATCAAAAGAAGGGGGGGGGATCAAGAATTTGTTTTTTTTTCTATTAAGAAAGGGGGGAGAGATACAAAATGAAAAAGTGTAAAATGGCAAATGGGGGGGGGTAGTACATAATCTGCTTGTTTCCGACAAGAGGGAGCCAGAGTTACAACTGTTCTTATTTAAGCTTTTGACAAGGAAGCAACTATAATGCAATAACAATATGGCTATTTATATAAATTAATACTGTGATTTATTGGTAATTGATTTTTTCTTGGAAAAAGTGTTATGTACAAAACATTATAAAATCTAACAGAAAAAAAAATAAGGGATCAAGATTTTATTATTATTATTATTATTATTATTATTATTATTATTATTATTATTATTATTATTTTTTTTTTTTTTTTTTTTTTTTTTTTTAAGAAAGGATGAGAGATACAAAATATTTAAAAATGAAAATGACTGAAAATGCTCGTGCAATACTTGAATAGCCACTTGACTAATTCATAAGTTTAAGAATTTAGATAATTTTTAATACAAAATATAATAAGGTATAATCATCAATATATATTAAAATTACAAGAGGTTTTCTAATAATTAAATCTGGTGGTATTAAAACAGACAACCAAAATTTCATGTGTCCATACCAACACTTATGATTTAATCGCTGTATTTAATAAATTACTGTAAAAAAAAGGATGTTTAAAATTTAAATAGTTAATTGTAAGAATTAAGCTGTTAAATGTTTTTTTCATTCCTGAGATTCGATGTTATAAATTGATTTGATAATAAGATTTCTTTAATAATTTTATGCCTTATTACTTGAATATTAAAAAAGGGGGAAGGGGATTACATAAGAAGCGCAGAATAGAAGCAAATATTTTCATTACTTAGAAAGAATACTTCAGTACTTAGAAGTAAAACCATTCATCTTTGGATCCGGTTAGAACCGATTATAAAAATTGAACTGTTCTTTTAATAAGAAAAAAAAAAGAAAAAGAAAAACTATAATCAAAATTGAAAGCGTTCAAACGCACAATAATATATACCGATCTTAAATATTTTGTGAAAAAAATAAAAATAAAATGCGAGTTTGATATTTGCTTAGATTTCTCCCATTGGTTTAACAACAGCGCTCAAGTTTCCCCACGTGACTAATATAGATTCTTAAGTGAAAATAATTATTAAAACTTTTTATTATATACTTTCATTTTTCTTGAAAATAATTTCATTTATCTACCAATATATATATATATATATATATATATGTATATATATATATATATATATATATATTAATATAAATATATATAATTCATTATTTTATTATTATTGTAAATTTTTTATTATTAAGTTTTCTAATGTTTTACAATCGATACAGTAATATTATTAAAATAAGGACAAAATAAAAACTAATTACTAAAAACAAATGGAAAAAAATGACAGAGATCTAAGTAATAACTGACAAAATAATGATTTGTACTACTCGACACACAGTCTTCCTACCTAAAGTAAACCAATTGTATTTGTGTATGTTGAACGTCTCCTATTCCCATTGTGTTCCTATCTACTGTCCATTAAGCGGAATAAACAGCCACGCCCGATCCATGTTCAACAACTTACACTTCACAAAAGAGAGGGGAGAAAAAGTCAGGCCGTCTTTCGGCCGTTATGGGTTTCTAAGGACGCGGGCGGTCTCAGGAGTTTTGGGATCTAAAGGGTTATACACCTGAAAGACGACACTGATTTAAATTTCATGCTTCGCGCATACGTCTGGCGCTAGTAGCGCCACTGAAAACTTTAAAAACAGGTTTGCTTTAAATGCGTGCTGTAAAGTTCGTGAGCATTATTTATCTATAAAATTTGACGGATTGAGTTGAAATTGATCATGAATGCTTTTAAGAAGACTAAGAAGCCATTATCATCAACTCCCCGAGTTGGTAAGAGGTCGTAAAGTAGGGCTACGAGAAAGTGGATTTTCTTTCCGCGATATTTCTGAAAAACTTGGACGGAATGTATCCACTGTGCATGATTGTTGAGAGCAGGGGTCAAAGGATGGTACTGCCTCAAGAAGACCAGGCTCCGGGTGACCATGTGGCACTACTGAGAGGGAAGACCGTTGTATTTGGTGTACGGCTGTGGTTCATCGTATTGCGTCTGCGACAGAAATTCGAGCTGCAGTTGGTACCACAGTGACACAACGAACTGTTAGAAATCGGTTACTTCAAGGACAGATCGATGCAAGGCATGCATTCCACTGAGTCAAAGTCATTGCAGTTTGCGAGGCCAATGATGTCAAGCCAGAGCTCACTGGAGGATGAAGTGGAGATCTGTTGTGTTTTCTGATGAAAGCATGGTCTAGCTTGGTGCCAATAATGGCCGTATTCTGGTCAGAAAAAAGCCAGGGGAACGCCTGCAACCAAACTGTCTGCGAACTAAACATATTGGATCTACAATCTGGAGTAATGGTCTGGGGAGCTATTTCCTATGACAGCAGAAGGACTCTCGTTGTTCTCTCCAACACACTGACTGCAAATGTGTACGTCAGTCTGGTAATTTAACCTGTAGTGCTGCCATTCAAGAAAAGCTTTCAAGAGGAGATTTTCAACAGGATAACGCTCGACCTCATGCCGCTGTTGTAACGCAGAGTGTCCTACAGAGTGTCGACATGTTACCTTGGCCAGCGAGATCACCAGATCTGTCTCCCATTGACCATGTATGGGATATCATTGGATGAGAACTTCAGTGTCATCCCCAGCCAGCACTGACCTCACAGTATTGACACAGCAAGTACAACAAGCATGGAACTCCATACCACAAAGTGACATTCGGCACCTGTGTGACATAATGTATGCACGTATTCAGGCTTGCATTTCAAATTCGGGCGGTTATAGTAACTATTAATGTAACAGCATTTCACATTTGAAATGCATTTTATTGACCTTAAATTAACCGTGATCTCAAAAATCTAATCAATTAAACATGTTAACTAGACGAATGCACTGTCCAAATTTCTTTACTCTACAATAAGTTTTTCTTGGTGTTGGGATTTTTTTTTCCGTTAGTGTATATTAGTGATAAAATCATTTAACATATTTTTTTAGATTTCTTTTTCAAGCACATTTTCTGAGTTTTGAAGATTAAAAATTACAATATATTTAATATATGCAATATCTGATTAAGGACCAGAATCTTTAAATTTTCTGCTTCGCTAGATGTAGATGTTTCTTCTGTTTTTTTATGTCTTTTTCATTATTAGGGCAAATTCTATTCATCTTATATTATTAGTTTTTTGAATCTTTACAAGAAAAAAATATTGGGTTCTTGAAAATTTTCGAATTCCAATTTTCTACGGGCATACACTTTTTTAGCAATTAGAGAATCCGGAAAACATGTTTTTACAAAATGCTCGACTGTCTGTCTGTATGTATGTACGTATATATGTAACACAAATTTTGTGGCCACTGTATTTGAAGAAAGAATAAAGGGAACTCAATAAAACTAATTGATTTTGTTAGTCCCTGATACAAACTGGTGCTGATTGCTTTTTTGTGTAAGTGATCAAACAGCTGACGCTGCTATGCTGCTTTTTTGACTATTTCGGTGATAGCTATATCTAAAGAACTGATGGACGGGTTTTTAGGAATCTCCAGATTCTGCTAATTCATGATATTATCTAGAGCTGACTACATTTGTGAAAATTGCCCAGCAGGTGGCACTGCTATGCAACAATGTTTACGATTATCAAAATACCTCAAGCTCAACATATGGACTAATTTTCATTAAACATCAGATTCAGTTAATCCCTGAT
Organism: Maratus speculifer; assembly: GCA_964019185.1. Classification (NCBI taxonomy): domain Eukaryota; kingdom Metazoa; phylum Arthropoda; class Arachnida; order Araneae; family Salticidae; genus Maratus; species Maratus speculifer. Next base: position 5,380 of record CAXHSM010000245.1, on the reverse strand, counting down.
ACAAATTAATATTCAAAAATCAATACCAGTAATTTCTTAATCTTAGGTTTATAACTGTGTTATCAATTTAAGATATGAACTGATTGTACGTCCAGTACAACGATAAACCTAAGAGTAAATCATTAGTAGCATTAATTTTTGACTTAAGCAGCATTTTACTTCTAGCGGACGTGGGACATTAGATTCCCCTATTACTACTCTTCCATAAAATGTAAGATTTTTTCTTGTGCTTGATACCTTAGATTTTTCTACTGTCAGCTCTTAAACTATATTACCAAAATTTCCACAGACTAGTAAAATTTTTAATCTTAATTCAATAAAATAAGATTTGTAATGATACACTTCTGCGTTATGCACTTATTCTCGACTAGCGGCCTTCGCCCGCTACGCTGGTCGGTTTATCTAAAGAAATCTTGAAGAAGTAGTTAGATAAGGTTCAGACATACATTAAAAAAAAAAAAAGCAAGTCGATCATTCAAAAAACGTTGGGAAATATCAAATATTTACTGTAATTTTTTAAGAAAAAAAAGTTTCGAAAAAAAAAATTAAATCGAAAAAAAAATTACACTGACATATTAATGCAAGGAAATTTTCCCAGAGAGAAAATTCGCCTTGAATACAATATTTCAAATTCTTTTAATTGCTTATAGGCGTTAATGCCAACATAGTGAAAAAAAATTCCATGCTGGGAATCGAACCCGGGCCATCAGTATGGCGCACTGACGTTCTACCGACTAAACCACATGGAACGACAGCCAGCTTGAAACTTTCTCATACTTAAGTAGACTGGCGAAAACATAACGATAGCGCGTTTTAAAATCGCACAGTGACATCTATTGGATTTTATATGTACTAAAAAACGTTATGTACTAAAAAACGTGAGCAGCGCACCTAATAGTTTCTTTTGTTTCTTTTTGTTACTTTTTTGTCTGTTGTCCGATTTTGATGAAACAAAGCCTATACACTGCCCGGGAGTGTGCATTCTTCATTAGTGAAAACCGCATAAAAATCCATTCAGTAGTTACGAAGATAACCTCGAACAAACAGACAGACAGACAGACAGACAGACAGACAGACAAAAAATTCAAAAAAATTTTTTTTGTGTTTCATTGGTTTTCTTTTATCGCCCTGACTCCATTTTTGTCAATTATCTTCAATGTACAGACACACCGGGTCCTACTGTTTTATTATATGTATAGATAATCTATCTCAAAGTTATTAATACAAAGATTCTTTTAGTCAACAAAAAAAATTAAAAAAATAACGTTTCCATAATTTTTAAAAATTACTATTTCTTAAAACATTCATATCGTTTTTATAATATATTTTTTTCCAAAATGATCCCCTTTGAAAATATTTCGCTCTTTTTACACAAGGATTAAATACTAGTTGAACGATTTTGTTAAATAAATAAATTTTTACTTCAAAATTAAATATCCCGCTATTATTAGATCATGAGTTATTTTGACAGCTCAATGACTGAATGATTTGCTAAATATGATGTTCTTTTAAATATGATGCTAGAGTTGATTCTCTTTATTTACATTATTTTAAACAATTTTCACTCAGACCATTAATGCTAGACATTTTTTAAAAAATAAGATAGCTATACACACAGCTGTTTATTATAGAAAAAGCATAAAGAAATGCATTTTGCGAAAAGGGCAAAAAAATATATATACACTCACAGTTTACAGAAAATAATATTTCAAAATTTTAAGCATCTTCATCTTTTAGATTGATAATCATTTAGCACCATAATTTCTTATTTATGGTCTTTCTTATCTTATTTATTTTATAATTCTGTATTTTTTAGGCCTATATTTGAATGCTCAAAAATTTGAGTCATATTATATACCATGCGCTCTTAATAAATACCGTAAATTTCCTTGCGTAAACCATATGAATTATATGATATAAGTTATATATATATATATATATATATATATATATATATATATATATATACATAATAGCTAAAACCTTGTGCGGAAGATTACAATAATTAAAATCAACGTTTAACACACAATACACAAACACACACCACATACGTATACGTTTCGTGAGCATCAGGGCTCGCTTCCTCAGTGTATAAAAGTTAAAATGTTAAAAACAGAAAAAACCCCGCTCAGTTGGGGGGTCTTTCTGTTTTTAACATTTTAACTTTTATGAGGAAGCGAGCCCTGGTGCTCGCGAAACGTATACGTATGTGGTGTGTGTTTGTGTATTGTGTGTTAAACGTTGATTTTAATTATTGTATATATATATATATATATATATATATATATATATATATATATATATATATATATATATATATATATATATATATACAGGGTGGTCATAAAAAAACTTTGCCGATATATGGAGCTCTAGAAGCCAGTCCGCCCAACCTATCGCAATGAAATTTCAGAAATAGCTATTCAGAGTTATGAGCTCGAGATTCTGTGAACGGCAACAAAATGGCGCTCACGGTTACGGTTATAGTTACAGAAACTCGAAAATTTTCAATGGCAACACCCATTTTTTTCATCGCAAAATGCTCAGCGCATGCGAAAACCCTAAAGAGCGTTGGAACCGTACGTGTATCGCAAGAAACGGACATGTTATGCACGCACAAAAAACTGTTCTGCGAATCCTCCCCCCCCCCCCCCCCCCCATAAAAAACTCGATTGGGGCGCAAGGAGGAAATTTGCATACGACACAGAGTCAGTACACTAATCTCTGATTACAATACAGATCGGAGAAACTAAAACTTTTATTTTGATTATACATTTTCCACATGGGTGCAATCACCATTAATTGCCTGTGATGACACCTATGTGGAAAATGTGTAATCAAAATAAAAGTTTTAGTTTCTCCGATCTGTATTGTAATCAGAGATTAGTGTACTGACTCTGTGTCATATGCAAATTTCCTCTTTGCACCCCAATCGAGTTTTTTTTTATAGGGGGGGGGGGATTCGCAGAACGGTTTTTTGTGAGTGCATAACATGTCCGTTTCTTGCGATACACGTACGGTTCCAACGCTCTTTATGGTTTTCGCATGCGCTGAGCATTTTGCGATGAAAAAAAGTGGGTGTTGCCATTGGAAATTTTCGAGTTTCTGTAACTATAACCGTAACCTTGAGCACCATTTTGTTGTCGTTCACAGAATCTTGAGCTCATACCTCTGAATAGCTATATCTGAAATTTCATTTCGATCGGTTGAGCGGACTGGCCGCTAGAGCTCCGTATATCGGCAAAGTTTTTTTATAACCACCCTGTATATATACACTATATTGCCATTGATTATGGGACACTTGCGATTTTAGACATTTTACTAAATATCTAGAAAAATACATGAGGAATCATCTCGAAACTCTTAGTGTATAAATATAATAGTATACGTCATACATCTCCGTGAAGATTTTTTCCCGAAACTCCAAAGGGGACCGTCAACAAATTAAAAAAGAATGAATATCTTTTGAATAACCCTGTCAAAACTAATGTAGCAAAAGCGCTCAAACTCTAGATTATGATTGAATGCCTTATTGTAATACACTGTGTTCATTTTTATGCAAATAGCATGCATACTCGCAGAGTAATTAAGGTTTTTATAAAAATGGCCCCAAATTTTTCTAAGTTTTTCCCTTATAATTTTCAGAGTTCTTAATATAAAATAATATTTTTTTCAGAAAATATGACAAACAACATTGCACACAGTACCTTGTAATCAGAATTAAAAAATAATAAAAATTGTATGAAAAATGAGTAGGTTTACTAAATAATTTTTTACTGCGCATGCGTCAACGATATCAAAATTTCATTTGCATATTATGTTAGAGCAACTAAATGTATAGAGCAACTTTTGTAAAAGTCTCAAAATTATAGCTTGAAAATTCTGAAAGTAATCGTCTATAGAAAAAGGACAAAATCCGTTGTTTCCAAAATGAAGCAAAAACATGAGGGATTTTATCCAAAAGTAGTCGTAACATCCCGTATTGTGTATTCTATATTGACACTAATCAATGAATATATGAATACAACCCCTCTTGCTTTTGCTTCATTTTGAGAATAACGGATTTTCAACTTATTCAATTGACGATTATTTTCAGAATTATCAATTTATGATTTTGTGACTTTCACAAAAGTTGCTCTATACATTTAGCTAACATAATATGCAAATGAAATTTTGATATCGTTGACGCATGCGCAGTAAAAAATTATTTAGTAAACCAACTTATTTTGTATACAATTTTCATTATTTTTTAATTCTGATTACAAGGTACTGTGTGCAATGTTGTTTTTTATATTTTCTGAAAAAAATATTATTTTATATTAAGAACTCTGAAAATTATAAGGAAAAAACTTGGAAAAATTTGGGACCATTTTTATAAAAACCTTAATTACTCTGCGAGTATGCATGCTATTTGCATAAAAATGAACACAGAGTATTACAATAAGGCATTCAATCATAATCTAGAGTTTGAGCGCTTTTGCTACATAAGTTTTGACAGGGTTATTCAAAAGATATTCATTCTTTTTTAATTTGTTGACGGTCCCCTATGGAGTTTCGGTAAAAAATCTTCACGGAGACGTATGACGTATACTATTATATTTATACACTAAGAGTTTCGAGATGATTCCTCATGTATTTTTCTAGATATTTAGTAAAATGTCTAAAATCGCAAGTGTCCCATAATCAATGGCAATATAGTGTATATATATATATATATTCCTTTTTCAGAGAAAACTCGTCTAAAATAGAAAGCCTGTAAATAAGTCGATGAAAAATAGTGAGTAAAAATTGAGTGAACAAAAATTTGATACTTTTTTCTTTTTTGTACATTTTCTTTTTGTTGTAGAAGAAAATGCACTCTCTGAAATTATTGATATCTTCTGTTTTTTTCTTCGGGCGCACTGCTAATTCGATTTAATTTTGTTCCACTTATTCTGTGATGGCTTGTTTACTCATAAAAGCAAAATATCCGTTTTTTGGCAAAACGTATCGCAAGAAATGATCGTTCAAGTTCGGTTGCATCAATAATGAGATGGGTGGAACTGGAGATGCTGCCATTCTTTAATAGGAGACCGATTGTGATGATGATGAATTAGTCACTCTCGTTATTTATACAAATATATTAATTTAAGAAACCTATTTCAATGAATTGTTTGAAAATGATAATAATTATTTGAATAATTAGTGGGAAATCGAAAAAAAATATTCTTTGTAAAGGAATAGAGTTTAAAAATATTTATAAAAAGTTCAAAGTATTTGTAAAGATTTTTTTTATATTTATCATCGTTTTTGTTTTCATTTTTAATGTTAATTTTTGAAGTTATTTTATACTCCTGTATAAGTCGAACAGTTGCTTTCAAGATTTAAAAAAAAAAAAACC
>CAXHSM010000244.1:0-11000 GCA_964019185.1 Maratus speculifer | reverse complement strand
ATCTCGTGCGGTGTCGTGAGGTTTGGGATCTAGAGGTTTAATGCGCTTTGATCCCGTTTTCGACAAATTGTAGATTTGACACAGCTTCAGTTGATGTTATTACCATGTCTAGATTTATCTGTTTCATTGATAATCATGTTCTGTAAATCTGATATATTTTATTCGTTTTTTTTTTTGGATCCTTCTCAAAGAGATTTTTGGATGTCGGACAGATTTTTCTGAAGAACCGATTTTGATTCTTTCACGAATCATGTGAAGAGATATTGTTAATCAGAAATATCTCTAAATTGCGGCAGATCTTTGACTAAACTTCGCTGTACATTCTGACACCTGTAGTCATTATTTATTATCTCTTCAATCACTTTATTAATTTATTAGCATGAAAAACCAAGAAAAGCTTTTCGATCACACTGTTTATTGGTTGTCATTTTCCAATATATTGTCCATTGGCTACCCTGTTTTTGAAAATATCATGAATAAATGTTAGTCTGATAATGAGGTGAATCAAAAAATGTGTGGTTTAACAAGTTCGTTGACATGAATCTGCAGTAGCCCTGGTTCAACGATGATGCCCATTTTCCAATATGGCGCGATCACTAGCTACCCTGCTTTTGAAACAATCATGGATAAACGACATGCTAATTTCATGGTGAATTAAAAAATATATGGTTCAACAATGACAGAATGACAACAATGACAAAAATAATTATGAAAATGGGAGCTTTAATTATATTTATGTGCCAGCATGCATTAAAGAATGTATATATGAGTCGTTCAATCCGTTAGTCAATCCGATTAACTCCATCAAATAAAATTGCTCCTTTAAACATTTAAAGTTATCTATATCTATATCTATCTATCTATCTATCTATCTATCTATCTATCTATCTATATATATATATATATATATATATATATATATATATATATATATATATATATATATATATATATATATACCGGGTGTCCCAAAAATGACTGATGGATTTTAAAACTCAATAACTTGCAAACGGGGACAGCTATTTAAAAAATTTTTGCAGGAGAGTTAGGTGTCAGGAGTTTTTTTTACCGTATTTTTTTATTTTAGTTCGCATCTCAAACAATAGGTGGAGCTGACGGCGATTAAAGGCCAGATCGACGCTTCACTCAGAACTGATCAGATGGCCTTCAATCACCGTCAGCGCCACCTATTGTTTGAGATGCGAACTAAAATAAAATATTACGGCAAAAAAACTCCTGACATTATACCTAACCCTCCTGCAAAAATTTTTTAAATAGCTGTCACCGTTTGCAAGTTATTGAATTTTAAAATCCATCAGTCATTTTTGGGACACCCGGTATACGTATATATATATAACTACTATTTTTTCTACCATAATTTGATTATACTCGTTAATTATAATCAAGTGTAATTCATAAGCACTGTATAGATATATAGAAAATTTTCAATCATTACCCAATTTCATTACCCAAATTTCTAAAAAAAGGGATTAGTCGGATAGACTTATTAACGCCTCATATACAAGCTAACTGCACAAAGGTTGTACAGTTAGCTTGTATCCTATATCTGTTAGCTCAATCGGGAAAACAAGCATACTAATTTTGAATTCTGATAATATCGATAAAGGATTCATAACAAAAGGTGCTCTTTCAAAAAAAAAAAAAGTTAAGGAGCATGGTGCCATATTTACTTAAGTATAGAGCCTTAAAAATTTTTAATTTTTAGTTTTGAAATATCTTTTTGAACCACCCTGTATTCTGACAAAAAATTAATGTCTGATTCCATACGAGAATTTAAATTCGATTTGGATTATTGAATGTTTATTAAAAATATGCAACCTTTAATAATATTAGAAAATTGTCTCTTAAATTTTACAAAAAAGAAAAAAAAAATGCTAGATATTTAATAAAGTTACGATTTCTTTTTATGCAAGAATCGAATAAAATTTTCAAAAGATTTTTCAAAAATTCCCAAAGCAGAAATTTTTTCTTCTCGTTGATCAAAAATTTAAATGAGAGAAAAAAAAAGTTTCTCCTATTTTAATTAGTTACAATTTTTATTCATTCAAAGAAATGACTTAAAAAAAGTTCTTGAAATAAATGCCTTATAAATAAATTATTTTACTCAGAAATATCTATTTTTATAGGTTTCATAGAAACACAAAAAGAAAAAATCGATATTTTGAAGTCAAAAGTAAAAAAAAACTCTTTCAAGCAAATACTTTATGTATAACTTTTTACCCCCCCCCCTTTTTTTTTAAGTTATTTTCGCTCAACCTATTTTTTGTTCTATTTTGCATGAATAAACAAGTTTTTTGAAAATGTTTTGTTGATGAAATCCATATACATTAAATATCCATATCCATTAAATATAAACATATAGAAAAATAGCGATAAATTGAAAAATATCTATTCGTAGATTTTATTTACGGGCTAGTGGGGGTTATCGCAACATGACATGTACAAAAAACACCGTCAGTTTCTGATTTAATGTACATAATTGTATTTATTTTCAAAAAATCATCAAACACTTTACAATATTTCATATATTATTATTATTATTATTTGTATGTGTTTACAGTTATTTTCAGGATGATCAAATCTATATATCTTTGGCAATTATATCAACTTTGCCTAAAAGAAATAAATCTAATACTGTCTATTTTCGCGTGAAAAACATTAAAAATAAAAAGAATATTGCCCAGTTTAATTCATGGCATTGGGATCACAGGCTATTCACCCTAATTGTATATTACACCTTTTAAAAATGAATCATGTCCCTCGAAAAAAGAAATTAAGGGAGGATTAGTTTCCTCTTTTCCCCCTTTATACTTAATCACTGAATCCTCCAAAACTAACCAGGAGTACGCTTTATCATAATGAACCTATATCCAAAATTCGAAGCAAGTCGGATAATTCTGCATAAAAACTCATTTATTTAATTTAAGAGTTATCACCTATTTTTCTCTTCATACTATGCATTAAACTCTCATACTATTCATCGATTCGTCTTATCAGGAAAACCCTATATTTATCGAAAATTTGAATCAAATCCATTTATCTAACTTATGGGGGAGGGTAATCACTCACCCCTATAAACCTTCCTCTTTATACGTAAGAAAAGAATCCTTAAACTATTCAGGGAAGCGTTTTATCAATAGGAATATTGTAAATATTTATACTAACAAATTGAAATAAATCGGATAATTCTGCATGAAAAAACTAATTACCCAAATTAAGAGCGGTAGCCCCCACTCTTTTCTTTATACTTAACCATTGAATCTCCAAAACAAATTAGGAAAGCTCTTTATCAGAATGAAACAATATCCTAAATTTGAAACAAATCGGTAAATTCTGCGAGAAAAACCCATTTATCTAAATTAAGGGGAGGTTATCTCTCATTCCTTCTTTCATACTTAACCAATGAACACAAAAAATTAATCATGGAGGAACCTCATCCGAATGATCCTATATCTAAAATTTGAAAGAAATCTAATAATTATGCATAAAAAACTTATTTATCTAAGTCAAGGGGAGGATTCACCCCTGATCCACTTTAAACTTATCCTATGAACTCTCAAAACTAATCCGGGAAGCATCTTATGAGAATAAACCTACATCCAAAAATTGAAACAAATCAGTTATTTTTATCATGAATTATCACATTACATAAATACATACATATATGTATGTGATAATTCTGTATGTACCTATAGGTACATACAGAACCGACGGGTTATATATGCTCACCGGCTTTGATAGCTTGTGAGGTAAGATACAAGTCAAAAATTGTATGTCAAATCTGACAAATGGAGTGTGATCGTTCTGTAACCAGTTTTATAACTATTCAGATTTTGGCACAATAGCTGTTTCACACTTATGCAAGAAGGCATGAGCAGAAAATTTCTACGCTTATGTATATTAATTTCGGTAATTCGAAAATACTAGGACTTTTTCTTAAAAAAGACGTAATCACTATCGCAATCTAGAATCTCTACATATCATAGTATATTATTCAATTAATTACATGTGATAGGATTTATTAGAATGAGGAGAACTTTTATTCGTAACTTTTTAAGTTTTATGATTCAATTTTCATGATATTTGAAATGACTGTGATGATACATTAAATTCCAAACCAAGATTGATCAGTTTTTGCTCTGATATATGCGAACATATGGACAGATATACGGTCGGAGCAGACGAAGATTATAGATTCAATGTATTTATACAATTAAGAATGCGCCAAATATTAACAAGCGAAAATAAATCTAAGTTTAAATTTATTAGCTCTTGAAACTTACTTTTTGGACTACTCTGTATCGTATCATAAATTAAATGCCTGATTCTATACGCTTAACTATATATACTATTCGGTTTATTGAATGTTTATCAATAATATGTAATCTTTAGTAATTTCGGGAAATGTTTTTTTTAATTTTACAAAAGAAAAAGTAAAATAAAAATTATGCCAGATATATAAAAATGTTGCGATTTCTTTTTACGTAAGAGTCGAATAAAAATTTGAATTTTTTTTCATAAATTTCCAAAGCAAGATTTTTTTTTTTTTTTTTTTTTTGATTTCATTGACCAAAGACTTTTAAATGAGGAAAGAAAAGTGTTCGTATTTTAAATATTTAAAGTTTTTATTCGTTTTAAGAAACAACTCAAAAGAAGTTCTTTGAAAAAAATGCCTTAGAAATTCTTTTGCACATAAAAGTCTAATTTTATAGGTTTCACAAAAAATCACAGAAAGAAAAATTTTGAAGTCAAAAGTATAAAAAAAAGTCTTTCAAGCAAATATTTTATGTATAACTTCTTACCTTTTTTGTCAAAAGTTATTTTTGCTCGAATGAAACCAGTTTTTTGTTATATATTGCATGAATAAACAAGTATTTTTGAAAATGTTTTGTTGGTAAAATCTATATCCATTAAATATAGAAATATATAAGCATTATAGTAAATAGCAAAACAAAAACTGAAAAATCTTTACTGGTAAGTTTTATTTAGTGGCTATCAGGGTCACCGCAACGTGACATGTATAAAAATACCACCAGTTTCAGATTTAATGTACGTAATAATTTTTTATTTCGCAAAATCGTCTAACCCTTTACAATATTTTAAATATTTATTTTTTTTGCGTTTACAGTTATTTTCAGGATGAACAAATCAATGTATCATCGACAACTATACCAATTTTGAGCTAGAATAAATAAAGTTAATACTAACTCTTTTCTCACAAAGAACATTAAAAACAAACAAGTTGAAATAAGCTATTGCACTCTTACGTAAAAACGCATGAACGCAAAATTTATTACGATTATATATATTCAATTCAGTAACACGCAAATAATAGGATTTTCTCTTAAATAGAACGTAATCCCTATGATAACTTTGAATCATTATCTATAAAACTATATTATTCAATTAATTACGCGTGATAAGATTTAACAGAATGAAGAAAACTTTTATATATACTGCCTTTTATTATTATATTACTTTATTACTGCATTTTTAACCCTCTTGTTTTCAATTTATATTTTACAAATCGATCTTTGAATTAACAGAATATAAACGTTATTAAAATTTGCGGTAAAAATTTGATTTATACCGTAAATAGAAACTGGAAGTTTAAAAGTCGTCATTTAAAATAAAATTTAATCAAAAACATTTCTAAAACGATGCATTTTATCACTTAAGTTAGGAGCTTCATATGAGACTCAGGGGAGCGAGAGTGTTAAGTTTGGATTTGATTTTCATAAAATTTGAAATGATTCGACGAAATTCTGCTACGATGATACATTAAATTTCAAACTATTGGTTTGATAGTTTTTGTTCTATTATATGCGAAATGATGGACAGATAGACGGTCGGGGCTGACGAAGACTATAGGTTCTATTGCACCAATAAAAAGAAGCGAATAAAAAACATCCAAGTTTAGATTTATTAACACTTAAAACTTACCTTTAGCCACTGCATTGTAGCACTATTTTAATACCTGATTCCATACGAGCGAAATACGATACATAGTTACATACGATTCGGTTTATTGAATGTTTATCAAAAATGTGCTTTAGTAATATCGAAACATTTTTTTTTTTTTTTTTTTTTTTTTTTTTTGGCATAAGAATTAAACAATTTTTCGAAAAGGTTTCCCAAAATTTCCCAAATCAGGAATTACCCAAATTACTTCGTCTTATTACCCAAAAATTTAAGTGAGAAAAAAAAGTGTTTATATTTTAAATATTTAAAGTTCTTATTAGTTCTAAAAAACGACTCAAAAGAAATTCTTGAAATAAATGCCTTATAAATTCTTTTGCGCAGAAATATCTAATTTTATAGGCTTTATAGAAAGGCAAAAAGAAAAATTCGATATTTTGAAGTGAAAAGTAGAAAGAAAGTCTTTCAAACAAATAGTTTATGCATCACTTCTTACCTCTTTTTACAAACGTTATTTTTGTTTGAATGAAACTTGTTTTTTGTTACATTTTGCATGAATAAACGAGTTTTTTAAAAATGTTTTCTTGGTGAATTCCATATCCATTAAATATAGAAATATAAACATATAAGCATATAGAAAAACAGCAATAAATTTAAAATTGCTTTTTTGATAGATTTTATTTACGGGCTAGCAGAATCATTGTCTAAATGGCATGCATGAAAAATACCACCAGTTTCAGATTCAATGTGCATAATTATTTTTAGCTTCGCAAAATTTTCTAACCTTTACAGTATTTTAAATATTTTTTTCTTTTTTGCGTTTACAGTTATTTTCAGGATTATTAAATCTATATATCCCCGTCAAATATACCAACTATAACCTACCGTTAATATAATCTCCTTTGTCTACTAGAAATAAAGTTAATACTGACTATTTTCTCATGAAAAACATTAAAAAAAAGAGTCGAAAATTGTACATCAAATGTGACAAATGAGGTGCGCTCGTACTATAACTAGTTTTATAGCTATTCATATTTTGGTGCAGTAGCAGTTGTACTCTTATGCAAAAATGCATGAACACAAAATTGCCTATTACTTTATACATTAAATTGAGTAATGCCTAAATAATAGTACTTCCTTTTAAATAGAACATAATCACTATGGTAAGGTAGAATCATTACTTATCATAGTATATGCTGAATTAATTATGTATGGTAGAATTTAATAAAATGAAGAAAACTTTTAATAATACACTTTTAAGTTTTGATTTGATTTTCATAAAATTTGAGATGACTGGAAAAAAAATCTGCAATGATTACCTGTGTTAAATTTAAAAAAAAAAAAATTTGGTTGGGTAGTTTTTGCGCTTTTATATGGGGACAGATTGGCAGACAGATAGTTGGATCAGACAAGAAGTATAGGTACTGCGTATTTATATAATTATGAATGCATTAATACAAAGGAGTGAAAAATCAAATTACGTTTAAATTTACCAGCTATAAAAATTACTTTTGGACTACTCTGTATTGTAGCATACTTTTAATGCCTGATTTCATACGAGTATTTAAATTATATTCACTTTATTGAATGTTTATTAAAAAGTCCAACCTTTAGTAATATCGGGAAATGGTTTCTCTTTTTAAATTTTAGAGAAGAAAAGCTAAAATAATAAAAAAAAATATGCAAGATATTTAAGAAATCCACGATTTCTTTTTATGCAAGAATCGAATAAAACTTTCAAAAGATCTTTCAAAAATTTTCAAAGCAGGATTTTTTTTCCTCTCATTGGCTAAAAACTTAAATGAGAAAAAAAAAGCGTTCGTATTTTAAATATTTAAAGTTTTTATTCCTTCTAAGAAACGACTCTAAAGAAGTTCTTGAAATATATGTTTTAGAAATTCTTTTACACAGAAAACTCTAATTTTATAGGCTTCACTGAAATACAAAAATAAAACTAAATCGATATTTTGAAGTCAAAAGTAGAAAAAAAAGAGTCTTTCAAGCAAATAGTTTACGTATAGTTTACATTTTTTTCAAACGTTATTTTTGCTCGAATGAAATCTGTTTATTTTTATTTATTTTTTATTTTTTTTGCGTGAATACACAAGTCTTTTTGAAAATCATTTATTGATGAATTTCATGCCTATTATATAGTAGAAATATAAACTTATAGGTACATAAAATAATTGATATAAGCTGAAAACAGTTTTACTGTTGGATTTTATTGACTTGCTAGCAGGGTCGGAAAAGCAGTTAGTAGAACCCAGCATACACTGCTATACTGGACTAATAAAATTTAATTTTAAATTGCATACACCGTACAATATTTTATAAAATAAATAAATAAATGTATAAAAAATACCGTCATTTTCAGGTATAATTTTTAACTGGGGATGTAATAGGAATCGTCACATAAGTAAGTGAAGCGGTCTGTCAGACAACTCCATCGAAAGATGAATAAAAGACGCGATTAACTCATAAAATGGTGTTTTGTACTAAACATTTTTAACGGACATGTTATAATTAAAATTCACCCATTCAGAAATATCTCTGGTGATACTACTAAGGTTTCAAACAAAACAAAATTTAGTTAGTGCTTGTTGTTAAACTGAAAATTACTAGTTAAACTATGCATATATATACATATAATTTCAAATTTATCAATTTAGCAAGAACCAGCACACCCCCCTCACAAAACAAAATCCCTTAAAATTGAAAATTCAACAATCAAAATACAAAAACAATAGGCTGCCAGCCTCGTCAGCGATGGGTTTTATTAGACAAAAGCAGTCCGACACTCGAGTTTACAAAAACAAAATATATTTAAATGGCAGTGGGTTTCGGCCAGAGCGGCGAATAGCAAAAAATCAGATGTTAAACACCCGATGGCTATAATTCACGCACTCCCCCCACCGGACCCTACGCCACATTAGTAAACGAATGTCTCACCTGGAACTTTGTAAACGATGTAAAAATATGTTCTCTGAATAAAAACCACATCCCCAACTTAGCTGCAATGCCACATCTCAAAACAAATTAAACAGAACAAACTAGAAACCGTATTCCAAACCAGTCCAAAAACAATCCAGGTCTGTTGCCACCCAATGCAGCTCATCATCATAAAACCGTCCTTAAGCAGGCTTTAGGTAATACAAGTCATTTAGCTGTCACTGAGTAGCAAACGATCAAAAATGTAGACTTGTATTACCTAAAGCCTGCTTAAGGACGGTTTTATGATGATGAGCTGCATTGGGTGGCAACAGACCTGGATTGTTTTTGGACTGGTTTGGAATACGGTTTCTAGTTTGTTCTGTTTAATTTGTTTTGAGATGTGGCATTGCAGCTAAGTTGGGGATGTGGTTTTTATTCAGAGAACATATTTTTAAATCGTTTACAAAGTTCCAGGTGAGACATTCGTTTACTAATGGGGCGTAGGGTCCGGTGGGGGAGTGCGTGAATTATAGCCATCGGGTGTTTAACATCTGATTTTTTGCTATTCACCGCTCTGGCCGAAACCCACTGCCACTTAAATATATTTTGTTTTTGTAAACTCGAGTGTCCGGCTGATTTTGTCTAATAAAACCCATCGCTGACGAGGCTGGCAGCCTATTATTTTTGTATTTTGATTGTTGAATTTTCAATTTTAAGGGATTTTGTTTCGTGAGGGGGGTGTGCTGGTTCTTGCTAAATTGATAAATTTGAAATTATATTTTTAATTTATGTGTTTTAATATAGCGTTTCGGCGCAATTCGCATGAATTTGTATTGTTTATTGTTGATTGTTTTACATATTGGATATATATATTATATATATATATATATATTATATATATAAAGAAAAAGGAATGTGAGACCGGTAACATCACTTAAAGATTAATATGGATAGTAATATTTAATTTTGCAAATTTTTCTATATTTTACAATAATTTAAATACTTATTTTCTACGTTCATATAGTTATTTTGATGATGATCAAAATAATATTATATACATAAAAACATATTTAAAAAAAAATTAAATCGCTATATCAAATACAAAAAAAAAAAAAAAAAAAAAAAAAAAAAAAAAAAAAAAGACTTCAGTATTTTAAAACATAAAATGAAAGAAAATATGAACATGGGAATAAAGCCAGTTTTAATTTGTGAAGGAAATTGTATTGTTTGTACTAAAAAGTTTACAATATCTCGCGTTATAAATTAGTTATGGGTATAAATGAGATGTCAAAATATTACCAATTAAACAGACCGTCCATTTAAGCTTTTAGAAATTTAAAAAAATCGATTTTTCACAAATTTTGAAGTAAATTGTCCTCTTAATTTATAAGAAACAAATAAAAATTTCATGTATCAAATCAAACGTTGAATCAGAAGGTAATGAACGAACTGATTCATTGGGAAAACATGCAATCATTAGTGACCAATACAACGAAATAGAAACTCTCTTATTTTCATTCTCAAATGTCAAATTATTTTTAAACAAAAAATAGCAGCAGAATGGAATCAAGATTGTTGCTATTTATTAAAAGGCTAACATACTTATATTGTTCTACGAAAAGTTTATTTGAATTTCAATTGAAATAAACAAGTCTTCATTAACTTTACTTCAGATAATTGGGGCCACTACTGTATCAGGAAGAAGGGTACTGAGCAGAAATGTCCTAATTAACTGGAGTTTACTTGAAGATGTGAATTTCAAGACCCGTCTTATGCAGGAAATCAAAGTTTGAAAAATCACGAAACACTTCTCGGCTGTATTCATTAGTTTTCAATGAAAACTGAGATTTAACAATAGAAGAAATACACGATAAAATTATTATTATTATTATTTATTATTATTATTATTATTTTGCAGAATGCAATTTTTTTTCGATTCAGTTTTATCACTAGAATAAATCAGTGGTTCTGAACCTGGGATACGCGTACCTTTGAAAATACCAGGCGTGCTTACTGGGGTACATGAAAATAATATCGGCAATGCCGGGAATTATGAAAATGATTATTAAAGTCACAAAAATGTTAGAAATGGCAATGTAATTTGTATCGATGTATTCAATGGTTGTGAT
>CAXHSM010000243.1:0-48000 GCA_964019185.1 Maratus speculifer | reverse complement strand
GCGATGCTTCCACGAAATTCGTGTTTATTCCACAATCATTTCCCGAAATTCGCGTTTATCCCGTAGTCATTTCATGAAATTCGAGTTTATTTCACGATCCTTTCACAAAATTCATGTTTATTCTGCGATTTTTTTTTAAAGAAATTCGTGTTTTATCGAGATCTTTTGTAAGAGAAATCGCATGGCAATAATAAAATTGTTTTTTGTTTAAAAGAACTTTGGACAATAGACATTATTTCATGACTCCATGTATTAGGTTTTTTTCATTTTCAGACGATGAACGTGAGATGATGCTGATATGTTATTATTATTATTTTTCGATATGTATTTTTTTCTATATACTAGGGGGCCCCGCCCCCCTGCTCGCTATGCTCGCCAACCCCCCCACGTAATCGCTTCGCGATTCCAAATTATTGGCTACCCCCTGCTTGCTGCGCTCGCCAATACCCCATGGTATGAATAAGCAGTTGCAGACCTTTCAAATGATGTGTCACACGACTGGTGTTGTAAAGAAATTAAAAATGTGCCCCCCTGGGGGGCAGAGTGGGGGATGACACACAACACATCCATAATATGAATAAGCAGTTGCAGACCTTTCAAATGATGTGTCACACAACGTGTGTTGTAAAGAAATTAAAAATGTGACCCCCCCTGGGTAGAGCAGAGTGTGGGGGGTGACACACAAGACATCCATAATTTGAATAAGCAGTTGCAGACCTTTCAAATCTTGTGTAACACGACTGCTGTTGTAAATAAATTAAAAATGTGTCCCCCCTGGGGAGCAGAATGGGGGATAACACACAAGACATCCATTATATGAATAAGCAGTTGCAAACCTCTCAAATGATGTATCAAACGACTGGTGTTGTAAAGAAATTAAAAATTTGGCGAAATATTACAGTTATCGCCAAGTTGGCGTCACTTTTAACAACTAATTTTGGTCGCAAAATTTGGCGATATATCGCCAAGTTGGCGAGAAACTTGGCGATGGTAACCTTTCCTCTCTTTATGGTAACCCATACGGCGATGCATAGACGGAGTCCTTTCCTGATTGGTCTATTCGACTCATGGAAGGAGTGGATAACCCGGATTCGTTAGTTCCGGAAATCTTCCACATCAGCATCATTCCAGGAGTCATTCCTTTTAAGGCTAGTTTTTTTTTTACTATAGAAGGATGTCCTGTGATGTGATCGTCTAATAAATGTTTTCTGTATTTATAGAAGAAGTTATATTTATCGTGAAAAATATTATAATTTTATCTAAATATTACGAAAATAATTAACATTTTGGTAGAAGAGCGGTGGTTTT
Organism: Maratus speculifer; assembly: GCA_964019185.1. NCBI lineage: Eukaryota > Metazoa > Arthropoda > Arachnida > Araneae > Salticidae > Maratus > Maratus speculifer. Next base: position 46,692 of record CAXHSM010000243.1, on the reverse strand, counting down.
AGAGAAAATTTTTATGTTTTGAGTGCGGAAATAAAGAAAGGGAAAATATGAATTGAGTGGAATTGGGTCTTATGGAAGAAAATAATTTCTCCGATTGGAATAACCGCCAATAGGATAAATTTAAGAGGTAAGAATTTTAAATGCACTTAAAATATTCAGGAAGATGAAGTATTTTAACTATGTATGAGTCAAATTTGTTTAGAATTCCTAGAATAGAACCCCTAACAAGTAAAAATTATACGTTATGGAGTATGAGGGTTGAAGCATTAATTAAGTCGAAGCATTTATTTGATCTTATTGAAAATGATGAACCGATAAAAAATGAAAAGGATCCCGCTAGTTTAAAAGTGCATAAAACATGGTTAGAGAAAAATGATGAAGTATATGGTATAATTATATTAACGTTGTCAGCAGAACAAACAATGGCAGTTAGAGGAGTTAAGAAAGCTAAAGAATTGTGGGAATTACTTAAAAAGCGTTATGCAGGAATTGAGAATCAAAGGAAAATCCAATTAAAAATTAATTTGGCGAGAATAGAAAAAAAATGAAAGGGAAACAATTGAAGAATATTTAATAAGAGCTCAAGGTATCGCAATCGAAATATTAGAACTGAGTACAGAAATTGATGAAAGCGAATTAATAGGATTTATTATAGAAAGACTCCCAAAGAAATATAGTGAGGTAACAACTGCGATATCGTCAAACCCAAATATTACTTACGAAGTGATGCGAGAAACTTTATTGAGATATGAAAGAAAATATGATAGATTTCACGAAAGCGATTTTAAGGTATTTAGGGCTAATGAAAAGAAAAGAATTTATTGCTTCGCGTGCGGAAAGCCAAATCATGTAGCGCGGAATTGTTATAATAAATCGAATATGACACACTCGCGAAATGATAAAAAATATTTACCAAACAAAAATTTTCAAAATTTTTCTAGTAATAAGGTTAAAGCATTTCAGGATATGAGAGAATATTCACAGAACAATAAGAATTTTAACAAGAATAATAATGTTTCAAACAAGAAAATAAAGGAATTTACTTGTTTTACAAATGAACATGCATTGCACTCAGATGAATTTCATAAAAATGAGTGTAAAGAATCTGAAAATAATGTTAGATTCAGCTTGCACTTCGCATATGACGCATAGAGAAGATATCGTTGTATAGAAGGAAAACCTGAAGACGTAGAAATTGCAACTGCTGACAGCGAGCGATCAATACAAGCAAAATATCGCGGAAATGTTCATGTCACTGCTTGTGATCAGAAATTTGGCGAATCAAATATAAAACTTACAGATGTTCTTTGTGTACCTAATTTAAGTGAAAATTTGATGTCAGTTCAAAGTTTAGTCAGAAAAGGAAAATATGTGATATTTAATAATGAAGGAGCAGCCATTTATGAAAAGAACACAGGCGAATTAATTGCTCAAGGAACTTTTGAAGATAATACATTTAAAATAAATTTAGCTGTACGAGAAATAATTAAAGATAGAAACGAATCTTGTTTACAGACAAAGGAATCTAAGAAAGAACTGTGGCATAGAAGACTTGGGCATATAAATTATGCATACTTACAAAGAATGTCAAGAGAAAATCTTGTGAGGGGATTAGAAGAGATAGATGGTAAAGAAACAAAATGCGAAATATGTATTCAAGGAAAATTAACGAGAATGCCATTTAATCAAGTGATAGAAGGAACAACACGTATTTTAGAGCGGCTACATGTTGATTTATGTGGACCAATGACAGTATACTCATTAGGAGGAAATAAATACATGTTAATGGTAGTTGATGAATATAGTAGAAGATATTTTATAGATTTTTTAAGAAGTAAAGATGAAGCAAAAGAAAGAATTATAAATATAATAGAGAGAAGAGAAAATGAAACCGGCAAGAAAGTAAAAGCAGTGAGATCTTATAATGGTGGTGAATTTACTAACGAACAACTCATGAATTATTATAAAAGAAAGGGTATTAAGAATGAAAGAACAACAATTCATAGTCCTCAAAGTAACGGGATTGCTGAAAGAGCTAATCGTACAATTATTAATACAGCAAGAACATTGCTGATAGAAGCAAAGCTATCTTTATCTTTTTGGGCCGAAGCAGTGTCAACAGCAGTTTACATACATAATGTTACTCCAACGGCTACAAGAAAGAAAACGCCATTAGAATTATGGTCAAGTAATAAGCCTACAGTAAAACATATGAAAGTATTTGGATGTAAAGCTTTTTATCGCAACGATGACATCAATAGAAAGAAATTTGATGTAAGAGCTAAACCTGCAGTATTTATCGGATATTCAAGAGATCGTCGAGCATACAGATTATATGACTTAAAGGAAAAAAGAATACGTGAAAGCAGAGATGTTGTGTTTATAGAAGAAAAAATGGGGTATGAAAATATAATAAATAAAGAAGAAATGACTGATGAATTTGAATACATCAATATTATCAGTAATAAGAATATAATAGATGAACAAGAAGAGAACAATTCTGATGAAAATGATGAAGAATTAAATCAGGAAAAAGAAACAATTAGGTTGACAAATGATTTGAATGTTCCTGAGACAGAGGAAGATGAAATAAATAATATAATTAGTGAAAATAAAGAACAACAAGAAAAAGAAAGTAATCCAAATAAGTTTCCTGGAGAACCTAGAAGATCATCACGAATGAGGAAACCGAATCCAAAGTATTTAGCAAATCTAGTGCACGAGGAAGTTCCAAAGAATTACAAAGATGTATTAAATTCTAAAAATAAGGATAAATGAATAGAGGCAATCAAAAAGGAATTACATTCGTTAGAAGAACACAAAACATGGAAAATTGTTGACAAACTAAAAGATGTGAAAGCACTGAGAAGTAAATGGATTTTTAATGTAAAAGAAAGCGGTGAAGATGTAAAATATAAAGCTAGGTTAGTAGCAGACGGATCAAGACTTAAATTTGGAACAAATTATCAAGAATCGTACAGTCCAGTAATGAAAACTGAATCATTTAGAAATTTATTAGCAGTTGCAGCAATGAAAGGCTACAAAACTAGATTTTTCGACGTAGAAACAGCTTATCTGAATGTAGATCTAGAAACTGCTGTTTATATGAATCCACCTGAAGGCCTACAAATTGAAGGGGGGAAGATATTACTCGTAACAGGAAATTTATATGGATTGCCTGAAGCAGGAAGATGCTGGTATGAAAAATTGGTTAAAATATTTGATAAGATTGGATTAAAACCATGCAAAGCAGACCCTTGTGTATTTGCCAATAAAAAAGGTAATGAATTTATTACAGTTGGAATCTATGTAGATGATGGGATAGTCGTTAGTGAATCCGAAGATTTGATAAATAAATTCATACAACAATTGAATAAAGAAGCGAAAATTAAAGAGCAGAAGAAAAATATCAAATTCCTTGGTATTGATATTGAAGAAAATAACGGAGAATTTTTATTAGGGCAAACTAAATATGCAGAAAATATCTTAGAAATATTTGATATGGAAAATTGTAAAAGTGTGAAAACTCCTGGTATACTCGGAATAAATTTAGATGAATATGAAAGTGAAAATAAAATTGATGAAACACTATATCAAGAAATGCTTGGAAGTATAGGATATCTAGTAAAAGGAACAAGGCCAGATTTAGCTTTCACTTTACGTAATTTGTCTCAATATGCAAAAGATCCTAGAGAAATTCATTTACAGGCAGTGAAGAGAGTTTTGCGCTATATCCAAGGCACAAAAAACTACAAGCTTCGAATTAAAGGTAAAAAGGGTCAATTATCACTTTGTTCTGATGCTAGCTGGTGTACTACACAAGATTCAAAATCATTTGGTGGATATATCGTAAAAATAGGAGAATCATTAATTGGATGGAAAAGTAATAAGCAGAAACTGGTTGCACTTTCAACAATGGAATCTGAGCTTTTAAGTTTGTGTGATGCAGTTTGTGAAGGAAAATGCCTAATGGGTCTTTTGGAAGAATTAAATCAAGAAGAAATGGTAAAGCGTCCAATAGAAATCAGTACTGATAGTCAGTCCGTAATTGATTGGATCAAAAACCCAAGAGTGAATAATCGTAACAAGCATATCAATAGAAAATATCATTTTGTGGAAGATGAAAGAGCTAAAGGAGAAATTGAAACAAAATATGTAAATTCATCTGAACTGGAGGCAGATATAATGACTAAGAATTTGAGTTATGATGTCATGAAAAAACATATTACAAGTCTGGGCATTGCTGAGGATTATTGACATGCGAAAGGAGGGATTTGTAAGAGAAATCGCATGGCAATAATAAAATTGTTTTTTGTTTAAAAGAACTTTGGACAATAGACATTATTTCATGGTTCCATGTATTAGGTTTTTTCATTTTCAGACGATGAACGTGAGATGATGCTGATATGTTATTATTATTATTTTTTGGTTTTTTTCGATATGCATTTTTTCTATATATGTCCTGTTATGTGATCGTCTAATAAATGTTTTCTGTATTTATAGAAGAAGTTATATTTATCGTGAAAAATATTATAATTTTATCTAAATATTACGAAAATAATTAACATCTTTTAAGGAAAGTCGAGTTTTTTTGCGCGATTCTTTGAGAAAATTGGTGTTTTTATCGTGATAATCTAACAAAATTTTTCTGCGACCAATTGATGAAATTGATTATGAAAATATGCGATTCAGCTCGGCTCAAAAGCTATGAAAAATCGGTAATTATCCTGGAAATTCGGATATAACTATCAAATTTCGGGGTTGATAAACAATGTTTCATAACTTTTGGAATCGAATGCGTTAATTTTTTTGGAAATTTTGAAACAGAATTGCTACGTTCTCGAGATGCTAAATTGCACAAAACTTGTCAATCGATTGCGGAGGGAAAAAATGCGAAATTTGACAATTGGTTGCGGAAAAATAGCGGGAATTCCAATGGTTTTTTGCAGCAAAAAACTCTCAGAATATGTCATCCAATCACACGAAAATGCCAAAAAAAAAAAAACTTTTTTGGTTGGGACCGCCTACGATACTTTTTTGAGCGGCATTTCAAAATTTCGGGCGCGAATCCCACCCTGAACACGTATTCTAATTATAATTTAATTCTAATGATGGAAAGTATCCTGTACATTAGTAATGATTGAATGTGCACCAAAATTCATATACTTAATGCAACTTAATTTTTGTTTTACTTATTATTTTGGCCAATGTTGTTGAAAGTAGATTGTTATTTCTTTTGTGTTGTTGGCTACAACATAGTTTTGTTTTCGATGGAATAAAAATGTCTTTTTTAAAAGTTGGCTGGTTAATGCATACATTAAGCTTAAGTTTGAAATATTATAGTAAATAAGTTTAATTTAGTGGAGTCAGATAAAACAATTTTATAAATAAGTAAAATACGACTGAATGAAATAATATGCAGGGAGATACTCCCGACATTATTGGTGACCCGGACGTGATATTTAAAAAGGAACCATTTTACTTTATTTCGTTTAATGAATATGGATCTATTAATTAAAAAAGCGCTCTCCTAGCGCATTAGAAGAAGATAATCCTAAGGAGGAAGATGTTAAATCTACTTTTGTGAGTTTAAAGGGGAGCGTCACAAGTTTGAAAAATCCCCTTTTAACAATAGATGGCGCTGAATTTCACTCGGAAAAGGCAATAGAGAATTACTACTGGCAAACCCCGTTCGGCAGTCTAAATACGTCACTTCCTGTTCAAATCGAAACTCCAGTGAATACATACGGCCAAAACCATCCTCCGGACGTCCTATGCGGTCCTACACAGATCCGGGAGATCCTATAATCATCAAATCCTGTAAACGTCAGATTAAGACGTCCGGAGGACACCACAATCCGGATGAACCATCCATGATGAGCAGTACACACAGATCCGGGAGATCCTATAACCATCAAATCCTGTTAACGTCAGATTAAGACGTACGGAGGACACCAGAATCCGGATGCGCCATCCACGATGAGCAGTACAGTATCTTCGGAACGGCGAAATTACCAGTGCGCATGCGCCAGAAATGTCAACCGTCGCGATGTTTATTAATGGATTCTTGGATGGAATTTCAATTAAAATTTTACTCTAAGGGATCTGGATATGTCTATACTAAAGGTAAGTAAACTTTCAAATATTAACCTTTTAGAATGAATTCTTGAGATTTGTACCAAAATATTACGGTTTTTTTTTTTTTTTTTTTTTTTTTTTTTAATAATCTAATACCAATACCATGAGACAGACAACTTTCATAGAAAACATATAAACAGTTATAGCAATTTTTCATGTAAATATTCGTAATAATAATGCGGTATAATCATAAAACAAACCTTTGTTTATTATATTTTTAAAGAAATTATAAGTAATAGTATTATTTTTAAAGGTAGATCAATATGTGTCTGACCAAAACATTATTTGCGATCGATTGTTTGGACACTAATGTATTAGTTTAAAAATACATTAAGCATTCATTTTGTTAAGGACAAGCAAATAAAAATATTAAAAAGCCTCAAATTCAATTTTTAAATCAATTTAACCATTAAATTTGTTTATCTTTTAAAAATCTAATAAAAATATTCATAAAATATCTTTTTATTCCAGGAATAACTTACTTATAAAATTAATTTTGTAAAATAAGGGTTTACAAATTCAATAACTAATTCTGCATGTGGCCCAATGGCAAAAGCTCCAATTGCTGGCTCTGTGTAACACTAGCAGTTTCAATTTGTCTTTATTTATACAAAATAGTTTTTAACTTTTTTTTTTTTTTTGGAGGGGGTGGGGGGGAGGAGATATTCAGTGAAATACATACCCCTGTAAAAAAGATAAAATACACTGTTATAACTCTTCATTTAAAAAACATGTTGCAGTTGCCCTTTTTTTTTAGTGTGTTTAAAAACTGGCTTGCATTTTCTAAGAAAAGATTTTTAGACTAGCCTATTTCATCTGCATATTTTCCATTTTAGATGACAGTAACCTTGACTATGTTCTTTCTAAAACATTTTTTTAAAAATGCAGAGTCTTTATTTTGATAGAGTGAGTTGTACCCCTATTTGCATCGAAATATTTCATAAAACTCTTCAATAAATCGCAATATTTCTAAATTTGTATGCCTTAGAGCTTGCAAAAAATTATAGAACTTATTTCTTTAGAAAAACAGGTTATTCAGTCATTGTAATCCAATTGCATTTTGTCAATTTTTAATCCATAGAATCATTTAATGTTTGTCTTTCTATATTTACCATGCGTAAAAATCACATTTTTTACAATCGCTGCTAAGTGTGTTAGTGAAGCTTCTCTTGAAAGAAATAATTCTTCAATAAAATATAGGAAACTATATCTAAAGTTGAAGCATAATATTGCTGCAAATATTTGCATCTGTTTAATAATAAATGCAGTGGTGCAGCCAAGGGGGTGGTTTTGGAGTTAAAACTCCTCCCAGAGCTAACAAGGAAGGTCTCCATACAGGCATACTCAGAAAAATCTGAAAAAATTACAGAATCTTCTTCTCATATAGTTATACATGTATATAAAAAGAATTTCGGCGGAACCTCCTTATAACGTCCGTAAAAAAATAATAAAAATTTCGTTTATTTGGCGATTTATCTCCGGTTGGCGAAAAAACGAAATTTTGAAAAAATACGCTTTTACGCTTCAAATACTTTTTAAAGATAAAACTTTCTATGTTCAATTTATTTAAATAATCTTAGTTTAAGTAATTTTAGTTTTGCATTTTTACTTTACTTTAAGTGTAATTTTGTCATATACGTTTATATGTACTTATAACAAAATGAAATTAATATATTTTATCATTTAAAACACAATTTAAATTGATTAAAATTGCTCCAAATTGAAAAATACACTGTTAAAAATCTGCTGCATTTTGTTGCAACGCACTCCTTTGCTTGTATAGAAAACGGTTACTTGGCCGTGAAATGGAGCTTCCTCATTGGTTGGAATAGAGATATTATATACAAGCGGTGGAGTGCGTTGCAAAAAAATGCAGCAGATTTTTAACAATGTATGACACGGTCAATTCACCTTGCTATGGAGCATTCTCATTGGTCGGAAGAGAGATATTCTATAAAAGTAGTGGAGTGACGTTGCAGTAAATGTTGCAGATTTTTAACAGTGAAGTCAATTAAAATCAATTTTCAGATTCGGTAAAATCGTCTGCTTTTGGCGAGGAAATGCACTACTCGCCAAATACCGCGTCGCTTTCAGCTTTTCACGCCAATTATTCCAAACTATTTTATTTTTTTAATTCCGCCATATTCCGCCAATTTCCATAATAATGTAATTCCGCCGCTAATTTTCACTGATCCTTTATTACCTACATGAGTAGTTTAATTCATATTTTTTTCAAAAAATTCTGAGTATGCCCCCAATGGAGACCTTCCTTGTAAGAAAGATCGCTATAATTGCTGCTTAAAACCAAACTTAATATTTAAATGTTTTGGCACATTTCGGAATCCACCGCTTTATTGATTCAGATTTTATTTAATAAAATGATTCAATTAATTGGCGAAAATTATACTTAAAATTGTGAAAGTACATAATTACATGAATCAGTTAAGTAAAAATTGGTTATTTGAACTAAGTCACTTTTCTTAGACGCATTATGCTAAAAAAAATTATGGTTTCCTGCCACACAGATGCTCTTTGAGTTTAAGTATTATACAGTGAATATTCTAATTAGTAGATACTGATTCTATTAACCGGTGATTCAAATAACTGGCAATCACCTTTATCAGAAACTCAAAACCCCTCCCTAGAACCGAATTCTGGCTGTGCCACTGAATAAATGCATACTTTTCAATTAAGCCGGGCACCAGTGTTACACGTATATGTATATACAATGTGTGTGTAAATATAACTCTGATGCTTGGCCTAAAAACAAGGTTCATACTCATCAGGGGAATATAGGATTCCTGGGAAAATCAGGGGATGAGTTTTAGGTTGTAAAAATCAGTGGAATCTCAGGGGATAATACAAAAAAATTCCCAAACCTGGGAAATTTTGCCAAAATGACAGTCTTTTCTGGGAAATTGGGGGCAATTGTTACTGTTCGCGTGCTTTATTATCATATCATATGTAATATTGAAATATTGTTAATCGTTGATATGGAAAAATTGTACATCCCGAAAAATACATCATTGGATTCTCTGGGGATTTTTTCTTGGAAGATGAGTATGAACCCTGAAAAAGTACAAATAAATGTATTTGAATCATGCATTAATGTTGCTTCATTTGTTTGTTTAATTTATTTAAAGTATTCTTTCAGCCTGTATTTATTTTCTGTCTGCAGTAAACATGAGGCTTGGTAAAAGAATTTCTTCTAATTTTTGCTCCATCCCATGTATTTTGTTAGTTTTGCTAATGTACGTGATCTCAGAGTCAAAACTAGCCTTTTTTGCTAGTTTCGGTCTGGACCAAACTTTAATTTTGACACCCTGCCCCTCACACCCAATTAAAGTTATCAATCATAGGTACACTATTAAAAAAAAAAAAAAAAATCTTTAAAAAGCAATTAATAAAAATTAAAATGCTAGCAAGAAATATGTAAACAATGCCCACAAAGTATTAAGATTAGCTTGAGCATTAAGCGTCTTCATTAGTCATGCGAAGAAATTGGACAACAAATGTTAGGCCTGTGAGAACATTCTTTTTAGAATTTCTGTTTTGCATATCAATAGTTTTAAATGTTTTTATTATTGCCTTAGAATAGTTGAAATGGAATTCTAACCAGGTTAGTGTTTTCTTTTTCAAATTTTGGTTGTAGATTTATTTTTTAATAAAGTCACTTCTATTTTCACAAATTTAAAAAGAACAATCTCAAAGTTTTAACATTAGCATGTGGGTTTCTTTTGTACTTGATATATGTACATGTATATTAAAGGTTAAAATTCGCGGTCGCCACCAGCCACAGGGCGACTAAATGTAAAAAATTGGCGACTTTATGTTATGCACCTGATCGCCATTTTGGCGATCAATCATTTCGGGAAATTAAAATAAAAAGTCTGTCATAAATCAGAAAATTAGGACATAATCGCAAATTTTGACAAAAGGTCGCCGAAAATAACCAATTTTGCCAATCGTTCGAAGAACAATAGCTAATTTCGTCAAAGGATCGCGGAAAAACGCTAATTTAATCAAAAAATTTCGACAAATATCGGTAAAAAAATCGCGGAATAAAAGTAAATTTCATCGAGAAATGATGAAAATACGACAAATTTCATCAAGATATTCTCGAAAAAAAGGTAGATTTCGTCAATATATTGCGAAAAAACGGCAGATTTCGTCAAAAAAATCGCGAAAAAACGGCAGATTTCGTCAAAAAAATCGCGAAAATCGGCCAATTTCGTCAAAAAATCACGAAAAATCGGCTTATTTCGCCAAAAGATCGCGAAAAACGGAAGATTTCTTCAAAAGATAACGAGAAATCTGTGTATTTCGCCATAAGATCGCGAAAAAACGGCAGAATTCGTTTAAAAAAATCGCGAAAAAACGCAGATTTGGTTTAAAAAAAATCACGAACAAACAGAATATTTCGTCAAAGAATCGCGAAAAATCGGCAGATTTCGTCAAAAAATCTCGAAAAAGCGGTAATCTTTATCAATAATTGCAAGAAAAAAAAAGCTAATTTCATCAAAAGATCGCGGAAAAACGGCAGATCTTGTCAAAAGATCACGAAAAATCGGCATATTTCGTCAAAAGATCGCGAAAAACGGCTGATTTCGTCAAAAAATCGCAAAAAAGGTAGATTTTGTAAAAAAAAAAAAAAAATCGCGAAAAAACGAAATATTTCATCAAAAAAATCGCGAAAAAAATGGCAGATTTCGTCAAAAAATCTCAAAAAAACGGTGTAATCCTTGCCAATAATTGCAAAAAAAAGCTAATTTCATCAAAATATCACGAAAAAACATCAGATTTCGTCAAAAGATCGCAGAAAAAAGGTAGATCTCCTCAAAGAATTGCGAAAAAACTGCAAATTCCGTCAAAAAAAAGCAAATTTAGATTAAAAACGCGGAAAAACAATAAATTTTGTCCAAAAATTGTGAAGATACGTTAAATTTCGTCAAAAAATTGCGAAAAAACAGCAAATTTCTTCAAAAGACTGCGAAATCCAAGTTCTGAAAGCTAAAAATCAGGAGATTTTGTTTCAGAAATCAGGAGATATTTTTGTCTATGAAAACTTAAGAATTTAATCATGCAATGTTTTCACGTATTTTTAATTTGGCTAAATATTATAAAAAAAGGGGGCATTTTGTTACTCATAAACTTATGTAAAAGCTATAGTAAAGATCATAAGTAAGTCTTAATCGAGACAAGTTATTGATAATGCAGCAGAGGATCACAATAACAGTAACAAATCTTAACGATTCATCATTTATAATTAATCCGAATGTAGTTTATCGCATAAAATACTACTGATCAATCATACTAAAGAACAATTATGCCTGTACTAGAGTTTTCATCACTGAATCACAACATATTTTATTATAAAATAACAGAATATTTTTAAAATGTGAAAAATCAGGAGAAATATGTCAAAAATCAGGAGTATGGAGAAACATCTGAAAATCAGGAGTCTCCTGCCGAAATCAGGAGACTTGGCAAGTCTGTAAATGCAATAATTAATGTTTTAATAATAATATATAAATAATTAAAGCCAATATTAATTTTTTTTTTAACTATTAAGAGAAATTTTCCTTACTTTTTAAAAAAGTAAGTGTGCAAGATACAAATAAAATAAATGTGCAAGATACAAATTAAATTATAAAATAATGCTTATTTGGGTGTAGAAGATAACAAGTATCACTATTGTTCGCATTTCTTTTAAAAAGAGGCAAAGCTGATTTATTGAAAAAGACATTTTTCCCGAAAAAAAAAAAAAAAAAAAAAAAAAAAAAAAAAAAAAAAAAAACTTTTGTTGAGTAAAGGGGTACTTTTTGTTTAATGAATGGTTGTTTTCAGAAGTTACATTCACTCAGAAAGATTTGGAACAATCTAAAACAAATTGTGAAGCAGAAAAATCTGTTTTTGGAGCACCAAAAATATAATTTGAAAACGGGAAATTTAGTTTTTTGAACAGAAAAATTCTATCCTGGCATTAACTTTTTTTTTCGTGCCCCTTTAATGAAAATTGAGTTTTTTTGCAATTTTTTGACGAAATTTGTCATTTTTTTGACGAAATGTGTCTTTTTTTGCAACCTTTTGGCAAAATGTGCTGGTTTTTCGCGATCTTTTGACAAAAGTTACCGTTTTATCAGGAATTTTTGATGAAAACTGCTGTTTTTCGCGAATCTTTTGACAAAATGTGCCGTTTTATCACGATTTTTGGACAAAATTTGTCGTTTTTTTCCGTGATTTTTTGATACAATTTACCAGAAATTATTTGTTATTTCTCTATTTTTTGATGAAATGTGCCATATTTTTGCAATCTTTTGACGAATTGTGACGTTTTTTCGCGATCTTTTGACGAATTGTGTCGATTTTTCGCAATCTTTTGATGAAAGTTACAGTTTTATCACAATGTTTTGATGAAAGTTGCGATTTTTCACGAATCTTTTGACAAAATTTGCCATTTTATCACGATTTTTGGACGAAACTTGTTTTTTTTTTTGCGATTTTTTAAGGAAATCTGCCTTTTTTCGGGTTCTTGTAACAAAATTAGCCACATTACCGCAAATTTTTTTTTATAGAATTTGCCGAAAATTATTAGTTATTTCGCGATTTTTTGACGAAATTTGCCCTTTTGCAGGGACGCGTAAGCTCCATTATTTTGCGTCTCATCACCGATTTTTTGCGTATTTTACGCGCTATAGTGCGTCTGCGGCATCCCTGGATTACTCAAATATAAATGAAATTTCGATATAAGAATAATATTTTTCGAATTCTAAGATTCGAGCTAATGAAAATAAAACAAAAATCTCGCTCTGAAGTCAAACGAGAGAAGAAATAATTCAGTAATAATTAAAAATACTGTAATAATCGCCAGTAGCGAAGAGGTTAAATATTGTTTTTCTAAAAATTAATTGCTTATCTGTGTTATGAAAAACTAAATATATTAAAAAGCTTTAATGTGTTTGTTTATATTTTCAATTTATTTAAAAATGATTTTTAAAAATCTGATTTAAATCAATGACTTAAAAAAATACATTGATTTTAATCATGATTAAAACCAATTATGTTGATTTAAATTAACAAACCCTGTGGAATAATGGAGAAGGTACCTTAATTTCTTTTAATTTACTTAGGTCAAATGTAAAAATAATGGAAGCTCTTCATGATGCCACATGTGATCATTTATATTAAATTTTATTTAATTGATTTATGTAGCTTCAATTATTTTATTATTTTTTAGGCACAAATTGTAGAATCCGTAAAGTCCCAGCATGGATAAATGAAAGTATATATGGATAAATCCTGCAAATATCCAGTAGTCAAAGCTCAGTTCTAAATAAAATTTTGAAATTGGTAAGTTTTCTTTAAATATTTCTAAATAAGACAACGTAAGAAAATAAAAAATTCTTATCAAAGCTATGCATATGTGTATCTTCCTGTTATATATTCTTTAATTAGGATGAGCGAAGCGAATCCTCTACTAGTCCACTCAAATTACAATTTGTCGTACGCTTTACAAAAAAACTATTCAATATTTTAACTTCAAATTAAACACAAAAATAAATTATGATCTGTAGATTTGCAGAATATAATTTTTTTTTACAGTAAAAAGTTAAAAAAATTATTATTTTAATTAATTTATTTTACATGCATTTCCAATACGGACGCATTTTAGCAAAGAAATAAAAAATGAAACGCGTATATTTTCAGAAAAAAAAAGTTTAAATCATGGAGTAAATAATTATAGATAGAATCATGATTAATTTATTAAATAAAACATGTTTTCATTATCCCGCAAAATCGTTTGCACAGATGACACTTAAACATTTAAAAAAAATTGTATTATGGATTTTTTTTTTATTTTTATTTTATTTTATTTTATTTTATTTTATTTTATTTTTTTTTTTTTGTAAACTGGCAACAAAATAATTGTAAACAAATAAAATTAATTCTTAAATTTGTTATATAAATGAAAAATTAAAAGATCTGCGTGAAGTTGTTGGTTCAAGCTCTTTATAAATATTTTTGCGAGGGTCGTATTGTGGCTAAATAATATCGACTCATTAATCAGAAGGATTTTATAGAAAAATAAGACTTTAATAAGTTCGCAAACACAACAATAATTATTCGTGAAAACGTCACTGCGAGAATGAGAGAGCGCTTCGTTAAAAGGTAATTCCATTAATTGAGTTGCCATTCGCAGAAAGTAAAAAGTTCTCCCACGCGGAGAGAATTACAGCAATTCTCATACGCTAACATGTATAAAAACGAAGAAATTAAAATAAAATGTTTTACAGTTAAAAATTCATAGTATCAACGAAAGCAGATTTCAAATGTTTTTTCCAGAAAATAGGATTTTGAAGAACTAACTTTCTTCAAGCTTTCTTCAAATATATTATTCTAAAATAGCTATAAAAGATTATCGGATGTTGATTACAAAGATTGGAAGCATGCATATTTCAAACAATTAAAAAACACCAGTGGCTACTTGAAATTGTAAAAACATCTTTAAAAGAGCTTTTAGTTGAAAATTTAAAAAAAAATTGTAAAAGTTTGCTTCGAAAATATCATATTATGCCAGTTTTACATCATAAATAAAAAATTAAAATGCGCCAAAACATAAAATAACGTTTTTGTTTAATAAAGATGCAAAAATAATAAAAAAAAAATATTGTTACTTTCAACTATCTGTTTTATAAAATAATGCTTCGCGAATCCAAACAAAGCATGGCTTTTGCTAGTCATACTTAATTTATATTAATTAATACATTCTTTAAAGTATCCAAGTAAAGATAATTAAAAGCAAGTCCATGAGTTTTCTGTCATAGAAATAAATGGAACTTCTTGTTTTAAAAATGAAAATATATGTGCAAAATTATTACAATAATGGCAATTACTAGAAATGATAACGTTGAAAATTTTATTTAATACAGTAGACTTCCTCAAATCTGCACAGCTTGGGACCAGAGATTGTGCGGATTTTAGCAATTGCAGATTTCTGATCAACTATTCTGGTAACTATAATGAATGATTACAGTATAATTAAATATTATGATAAGTAATAAAGTAAATAATAATAATTCACATAATTTTCAAATGATTTAAATATTAAAAGTTATATAATTAAATAGTTATTAAATATATATGCCAAATTAATAATACATTATGAATAATTAAATATTCATTATAAAAATTAAATGTATTTTTCCTAAATTATTCAATGAAACTTGCCTCATAAAGGTACTTTACTAATTCACATCAAAATCATAAAACAAAGAAATATTATTTCAGGTTTATCCAGACTTAATAATCAAAAAAGCTTTATTAATATATAAATTATATTTGTTAAGAAGATTATTATCAGTGATATCAGCAAATCTTCATTTTTTTCACAAATTTATTCTTCCTTCATGAAAAAACATGAATTCAGTAATATTAGCAAAAATTATAAATTAAAATATGTATGGAATTTATATAAAACTAAAAAGGTCAAATTTTGTCTCTATACTTGAACTAACTGTTTCATTGTTTACATTTGTAAATTATGTGCAGATTTGAGAGAGTCTACTGTATTTGAATCTTTTTTATTATTATTGTTTTTGCTAAAATTTTAATGTAATCATATGATAATCATCAGAAATATTTAACTGTTTTTAGTTCAACTGTATATTTATTTATTAAATAAAAAAGCAAATTAAACTTTGCAGAGAAAATATAAACAATTTTTTGTTGTAAATTAAGTTGAAAACAATTTTTATAAGTAAGTAAATAGCCATCTGTTCTATAGTTTTCATTAATAAATATATATTGAGAAATTTAATTATTTATTTACATGTAATATATTGAGAATCTGAAACTTAAAGTAACATGTAATTCGGGTTTAAAATTGAAAGTTACACCCAACACTAAATATGGAAAAAGAAAATTACAGTATCTGGAATGATTGGGGCAGATATATTCCAGATAACTGGTTTTTCTGGTTAACTGGTAAGGCATTAAACCAGCATCCATTTGGTAAGTTTTATGGAATATATGTGGTTATGGTATTACTTCTAATTTTCAATTGATTATTAGATTACTTGAATTAATAATCAGATGCAAGTAAAATTAAAAAAAAATTGGTTGCCTGTAAAGTCGGTATACGGGCGAAAGTTTTACGTGACAACGACTTTGAGTTGTAAAATAATTTTAATGTGAATATTCATTCGTATAGTAGGAAGAAGGATGAAATAATAGTAACAATTTAAAACATTTATTTATACAAAGAATTATATTTAAAACATTAATTTATACAAAGAATCTCGCACTGAATTTCATATTAACAAAATTTTATTTTTACCTTTACACATAGATACGTATTTATATACAAATATACATACAATAACTTGCAATACACTGTGTTTGTTAAACACATTTTACTTCATGTTTATTGATGTCAAATGTTGAATTTTGTAAACAGCATATTAAAGAATTTTTCAATGAGCAGAATATAACTAAAGTAAAATGGCTTTCACTAATCACATATCATTAGTTTTCCATAATATACCACCGAATTACGAAATAAACTACACTTATTTTCTTTGTACTTTATACTAATAACTAATACATAACGTATTTCGTCTTAGTTTGATACTATCTAAAATTCCTATTAAGCACAGCCCCTTCCTTGCAGCGAATTCACATTCACGTTCAGAAAATGGTCCCACAAGTGACCGGAAAAAGTTAAGAGAAAAGTGAGCGCGTATCGTGAGCGGAGCGTAACGTAACGTAACGCAGTTTCTTGAAGTGTCTTCCGGCAAACCAATTTACAAGACGTTGTCACGTCAAAATAGAATTTGAAGGGATATAATTCATAGGAATCCTTTGGGTACAAAAATTTTTCTGTTTCCTCTGCATAAAAATTGAAAACATCTAAAGTACAACTAAATGCGTTTCCATTTCAAAAACTAGATGTTGTCATCAAATTATACAATTATTTCAAGCAATGCATTTGTCAAATTGGCCACATATGACACTTTTTTTCTGCAAAAATTCCATTATCAGCCTATTAGAAATAGAATTCTTGGTAACTGGTTTTACGTGTAACTGGTTTCCAGATAAATGGTTCCATACTGTATATATTATGCTTTCAGTCGTAGTGTCAGTTTGGTTAGAAACTGATTCCAGACAAACAATTGCTATGTTGTATTTTCAGTTTTGTTTGTATATTATAGTTATATCTTAAAATTAAGTGTTTTAATTTTTTATATGTGGTGGTAACATTTTCTGTGATTTATATTTTATCCTCTTCAGACCTGAGCATAAAATAATTCTACAAATGTATATTTTGTGCTTTTGCATAATCGAAATGACACCATAGATGCCAGAAAGAGTCATTTTTGTGAAATCAGTACTTTAGGAGACTAGTAATTTAGATTTACAAATATGGATTAAAAGTACTTAATCCCCTTAAAATATCAGTTTAACTATCAGCAACATAAATTTACGCAATAACAAAATTAAGGTCTTTGAACAAGTAAATATTCAGCAAATCCTCATTTTTTTTTTTTTTTTTTTTTTTTTTTTTTTGTAAAGCATTTAAGTTAAATAATCCTGAATATTTCTTACTTTCTTGGCCACAATCTCTTGAAGGCAATTTTCGAAACTCAGATGAAAATATTTATTTATGAAGTAATATTCATAAGTACTGACATTTATTGGTTTTGTTTTAATGCAAAAGATATTCAGCTGTATAGATGTAAAGTAAAATTGCAAAAAATTCGAAGGCCTATCGATGTAACATTGCTTATTTGCTCCATCCAAATATTTTATGATGTTTGTTGATGCTTAAGACTGTTTGTTCTCAACAAGCACAAAATTTTGTGCACATTTACAAATTCATTTTTCAACAGAAAAATATAAAATTGAAATACCTGATTATGGGAGCAATTTAGAATTGAAATGTGTTTTCTATTTTTTAATCAATAAATTATTTTTTGGTTTATAAGCATTTTTGATCATGTGGCATGGTATTTTTCTGCTTTCGTCGGGAAATTCAATTCAAAATAATTTTGATAGTATTTCTTCAAACATCTATTGCATTTGCAAGAGGGAAAACGAGTGCAATTAGATAGTTTCTGAACAACAACACCTGCTAATTTCATGCATTTTTGAGCAAAAATAAATTAAAACTTTTGTCATAAAATAGCCCTTTAAGATTTATTATCGTTCTTTAATAATTTGCCAACCAATTGTGTGTGATGTAATTATCAGATAACACATTGCGCCTGATGTTCAATAGGGCTACATGTCCACTGGAAACAAAAAATTTTTCACTTTAGACATTATTAATTTGTTTGTAAAATACAATTTTATTTAAGTACAGATCTTTAATTTTAAACAAATTATAATTTGAAACAGTATAAAAAATTATTGAAGGTAAAAATCTAAATTAGAACAAAAGGATAGTACAAAACAATCCTTTTAACTTTACTGTGCCAAAACTATTATGTCTGTACTGTTTATTATGTCATATAATGTCAAAATTATTATGTCATATGACTGTCATAATGAAATTTGTTGCAACAGTATAAAAGTATAAAACAGAGCCCCTTTTCATACATAATGAATAAAAATTCAAAGCCTGTGCGATGACAGGCATATAAATAAACTATTTTCAATCAAAATTGGAAAAAAAAAAAAAAAAAGAAAGAAAACAAAATATACGTCCTCTGGGAGACTAAGTGAAGCACAAGAAATTTGACTGTGTGATATATATCAATGCTATTTGAATTTTGCTATATATATTCACTTTTAAATATTTTTGCATATATTTATTTTGATTTATGTAGTGAGATTAGTTACTTTTATTCTAGCCATGTGCAAATTTTGCTCACAGCATTCTTTCTTGCCTTTTATTTTTCACATATTGGTATTTATGTAAAAGAATGTAAGTGTTATGTATTTTATACGAAATAAGTGAATGGCCATGGTTCTCGCTATCACTCGCCATTGTGTCAAATTGCGACTAAATTCTTCATTTGGCGAGTAAACAAGCGCTTAGATTTGCCAAATTCGTAGTACTCAATTTTTGCTTTTTCTTTCTTTTCTTTTTCATTTTTCATGCACATGCATATACAAATATTTTTAATACATTTGTATCGAATACTTGAAATTAGATTAATAACAGTCATTGTCGCAGTTATAAAAACTTAGGATATTTTATAACGTATTGAAAAAAGGGATACATTAAAGATAATTTTTTTTTAGCACTACACGGTGAATCAATTTTGCTAATACTTTTTTCATTTGGCGGATGTTTTTTATTTCAAATTAGCCAAATTATTAACGTTGGTCAAATGTCAGCAAGAAAACTGTGAATGGCTATATTTAAAATAAATGAAATCAGAATGGGCTGCTTATCAGAATATTCGGCAATTTATCATCTGTGTCTGACTACCATAAAACTACTAAAGATTGTTAAAAAATTATTAAATTTTGCGTTTTCTTTTACTCAAAAATTGAAACTTTCCTTATTTCCTTTTATACATTTTTTTTAAACTTTTGCAGTCATGATATTTTACTCTGAATTTTAATTAGGTTTATTTATTTTTTATTTATTTATTATTATTATTATTTTTTTTTTTTTCAGGTGCTGTCAAGGAAAAAAAGTACATATCAGGGGAGCATATTGAAGAAGTATTAAAGACATAATTATGCCATGTAAAAGAATGCAAATGTTATGTAAAAAAAAAAAAAAAAAAAAAAAAAAAAAAAAAAAAATTCTGAAAATGTAAATTAAAGTTTATCAAATAATAAATGTATTTATTGTTGTTATTTTATTTTGATGTTTTTCCCCTTAACATTGGTTCCAAATGCATATGTTTTAGAAATTGAATTTTTTAAAACTTTAAATTGATGCATTTTATAGCAACGAGTAAAGTATTTGTGTTATTATTTAGAAATATTGCATTCATATTGGAATAAAAGATGTAAATAGATTTAGTTGCAATTTTGTTATGGATTTTGAAAAAAAAACATTATTGGCATATTAAAAAAGGATTTTACTATATGTTTCATGTGCTTAACATCAAACTTTTTATACATTTACTATAAAAATTAAAGAATTCAATGGAATCGCATACATAGAAAAACTAAATTGAATAAATTTATAACTTAATTGAAACAAAAACTTGTTGCAATCTAAAATACAACTATGAAGAACAAAACAAGTTGTCAGGTAAGAAGTGTTAAATATCATGAAATCTGATAGAGTAAGTATTATCAAATTCTTATGATCCTGTGTTTTTTATAATTGAAGCTATTAAAATTTAAAGAGAAGGGAAAATATTCTTAAATCTATCTAAAAATACAAGTTTGTTTAACGAACTTTAATAATTGATTGTGTAATTGCTTTTGTATTTAAGAAATGATATCA
The DNA here is from genome assembly GCA_964019185.1 of Maratus speculifer. Taxonomy (NCBI): domain Eukaryota; kingdom Metazoa; phylum Arthropoda; class Arachnida; order Araneae; family Salticidae; genus Maratus; species Maratus speculifer. Next base: position 26,141 of record CAXHSM010000243.1, on the reverse strand, counting down.
TATATATATATATTTTTTCCTATCATGTATATTAAAAATTCCAAAATTTATGCTATCTTAGTGGCAATTGATCATCATAAGTTTCTTAAAGTATTAAGTTAAAGATTTTGGTTTAAAGTAAATAATATAAATAATTGATTGACAGAAATTTTTAGTAGCAAATATTCAGCAAAATGGTTACCTACATATATTTTTTTAAATGTATTTCTCAGAATTTCAATTTATAGAAATGTAAGTTAAAAAAAAATACAAAGAATATTTGTGAATGAAGTATTTTCTTTCTGATTTTTCATTTTTTTTTAGGCATATAGTAAGAAATTACTTTTACCCTTTTTTTTTTATCTCTTTCATTTTTATAACATATCTAATCTAGAAAAGAGAGAGAATTAATAAAATTACGGAAAATAAGTTTAAAAAAAATCCAATAATTTTAGAATTTTGTTAATATTTGATTTAGTGCATACTCAATTTTTTCTTTTTAAGTAAAAACTTCTTGCATATTCACAATTTCATTTTTGAAATGAAATATAAAAATTTTCACATTGTACATTGTGTATTTACATAGAAAAAAAAAGAATGTTGAAATCTGAAATGTGTATGATATTAACCGAAAAGTATAAAGTAAATTCAATATGTTATATCAGATAATCAACAAGGAATCCTACCCAGTTATATCTCATTCATTATATACTACTTATTAGTTTTTATTAAAGGATGTTTGAGAACAGAAATAATATATTTTACTTGAAATAGATTAGTATTTTTCTAGAGTTCATTTTTAATGCTTATTTTAAAATTAATATTTTTATTGTAATTTATTCATAAAAAATTATTATATGTTTGTGAAAAACAACAGCAAACAATTATATAAAAAGAAATCTAATAAAAAATGTTTTAATAAAAAAAAGAATGCTTTATAATTAAATAGAGGGGAAGCGCTGTTGCCCCATCTGTTCTTTCCAAAAGGTGCTCTGATTTCAATTAATTTTATCTTGCACAGTGGTGTTCTATTTACACATTGGTTATCTAAACATTTCTATAAAAATAGCCATTATCTGGGTAATTGTCCAGGCTACCAGTATCTTTTAATTAATATGTTGCATTATACCCTCCTTCCTGTATGAGATAAATAAAAATCAGAAAATCATGTAGAAATGAAACGTGGAGCAACTTGCATCTTCCTCCTCTTTTTTTTTTTTTAATCTTTATCTTATTTTATTATATTCTTTTCTTAATGGTTACATTTGCTGTTGTTTTTACCAAACATAACTCCTAATGAATAAATCACAATCAAAATATTAATTTAAAAGTAAGCATTCAAAGTGAATGCTAGAAAATTACTAATCTCCTTCAATTTTATGCCGGACAAGCAGAGGGTGCATAATTCTATTCATTTTACCTAGTCCTATGAGCGTCCTACCGCATCCTATAAACGTCGAAAAATGACGTCCGGAGGACGGGAGTAGGTGTCGCTTTTTGCTCTCCTCCGGACATCCGCCGGATAACTATCGGATATTATAGGACGTCCGCCGGACGAGGCTATATACTGAATAAGACGCTTATCGTATGTCCGCAGGACGAGTTTGTGCCGTATGGGAGTGTTCTTTTTCTTCTTATTGGCCAAAAATGATGTTGGTCGTAGAAAATGGTGCCCCTAAATTTCTGCGCCTGGGGCGACCGCCCTTTCGCCGCCTTTCACACGACCTCTTTATATGGTGAGAAAACAAAATTAACATTTATTCCACGATGCTTTTACGAAATTCACATTTATTCTGCGATGCTTCCACGAAATTCGTGTTTATTCCACAATCATTTCCCGAAATTCGCATTTATCCCGTAGTCATTTCATGAAATTCGAGTTTATTTCACGATCCTTTCACAAAATTCATGTTTATTCTGCGATTTTTTTAAAAGAAATTCGTGTTTTATCGAGATCTTTTGTAAGAGAAATCGCATGGCAATAATAAAATTGTTTTTTGTTTAAAAGAACTTTGGACAATAGACATTATTTCATGACTCCATGTATTAGGTTTTTTTCATTTTCAGACGATGAACGTGAGATGATGCTGATATGTTATTATTATTATTTTTGGTTTTTTTCGATATGTATTTTTTCTATATATGTCTTGTGATGTGATCGTCTAATAAATGTTTTCTGTATTTATAGAAGAAGTTATATTTATCGTGAAAAATATTATAATTTTATCTAAATATTACGAAAATAATTAACATTTTGGTAGAAGAGCGGTGGTTTTAGAGAAAATGTTTATGTTTTGAGTGCGGAAATAAAGAAAGGAAAAATATGAATTGAGTGGAATTGGGCCTTATGGAAGAAAATAATTTCTCCGATTGGAATAACTGCCAATAGGATAAATTTAAGAGGTAAGAATTTTATATGCACTTAAAATATTCAGGAAGATAAAGTATTTTAAATATGTGTGAGTCAAATTTGTTTGGAATTCCTAGAACAGAACCCCTAACAAGTAAAAATTATACGTTATGGAGCATGAGGGTTGAAACATTAATTAAGTCGAAGCATTTATTTGATCTTATCGAAAACGATGAACCGATAAAAAATGAAAAGGATCCCGCTAGTTTAAAAGTGCATAAAACATGGTTAGAGAAAAATGATGAAGTATATGGTATAATTATATTAACGTTGTCAGCAGAACAAACAATGGCAGTTAGAGGAGTTAAGAAAGCTAAAGAATTGTGGGAATTACTTAAAAAGCGTTATGCAGGAATTGAGAATCAAAGGAAAATCCAATTAAAAATTAATTTGGCGAGAATAGAAAAAAAATGAAAGGGAAACAGTTGAAGAATATTTAATAAGAGCTCAAGGTATCGCAAACGAAATATTAGAACTGGGTACAGAAATTGATGAAAGCGAATTAATAGGATTTATTATAGAAGGACTCCCAAAGAAATATAGTGAGGTAACAACTGCGATATCGTCAAACCCAAATATTACTTACGAAGTGATGCGAGAAACTTTATTGAGATATGAAAGAAAATATGATAGATTTCACGAAAGCGATTTTAAGGCATTTAGGGCTAATGAAAAGAAAAGAATTTATTGCTTCGCGTGCGGAAAGCCAAATCATGTAGCGCGGAATTATTATAATAAATCGAATATGACACACTCGGAAATGATAAAAAATATTTACCAAACAAAATTTTTCAAAATTTTTCTAGTAATAAGGTTAAAGCATTTCAGGATATGAGAGAATATTCACAGAACAATAAGAATTTTAACAAGAATAATAATGTTTCAAACAAGAAAATAAAGGAATTTACTTGTTTTACAAATGAACATGCATTGCACTCAGATGAATTTCATAAAAATGAGTGTAAAGAATCTGAAAATAATAGGGAAATAACCTGGATGTTAGATTCAGCTTGCACTTCGCATATGACGCATAGAGAAGATATCGTTGTATAGAAGGAAAACCTGAAGACGTAGAAATTGCAACTGCTGACAGCGAGCGATCAATACAAGCAAAATATCGCGGAAATGTTCATGTCACTGCTTGTAATCAGAAATTTGGCGAATCAAATATAAAACTTACAGATGTTCTTTGTGTACCTAATTTAAGTGAAAATTTGATGTCAGTTCAAAGTTTAGTCAGAAAAGGAAAATATGTGATATTTAATAATGAAGGAGCAGCCATTTATGAAAAGAACACAGGCGAATTAATTGCTCAAGGAACTTTTGAAGATAATACATTTAAAATAAATTTAGCTGTACGAGAAATAATTAAAGATAGAAACGAATCTTGTTTACAGACAAAGGAATCCAAGAAAGAACTGTGGCATAGAAGACTTGGGCATATAAATTATGCATACTTACAAAGAATGTCAAGAGAAAATCTTGTGAGGGGATTAGAAGAGATAGATGGTAAAGAAACAAAATGCGAAATATGTATTCAAGGAAAATTAACGAGAATGTCATTTAATCAAGTGATAGAAGGAACAACACGTATTTTAGAGCGGCTACATGTTGATTTATGTGGACCAATGACAGTATACTCATTAGGAGGAAATAAATACATGTTAATGGTAGTTGATGAATATAGTAGAAGATATTTTATAGATTTTTTAAGAAGTAAAGATGAAGCAAAAGAAAGAATTATTAAATATAATAGAGAGAAGAGAAAATGAAACCGGCAAGAAAGTAAAAGCAGTGAGATCTTATAATGGTGGTGAATTTACTAACGAACAACTCATGAATTATTATAAAAGAAAGGGTATTAAGAATGAAAGAACAACAATTCATAGTCCTCAAAGTAACGGGATTGCTGAAAGAGCTAATCGTACAATTATTAATACAGCAAGAACATTGCTGATAGAAGCAAAGCTATCTTTATCTTTTTGGGCCGAAGCAGTGTCAACAGCAGTTTACATACATAATGTTACTCCAACAGCTACAAGAAAGAAAACGCCATTAGAATTATGGTCAAGTAATAAGCCTACAGTAAAACATATGAAAGTATTTGGATGTAAAGCTTTTTATCGCAACGATGACATCAATAGAAAGAAATTTGATGTAAGAGCTAAACCTGCAGCATTTATCGGATATTCAAGAGATCGTCGAGCATACAGATTATATGACTTAAAGGAAAAGAGAATACGTGAAAGCAGAGATGTTGTGTTTATAGAAGAAAAAATGGGGTATGAAGATATAGTAAATAAAGAAGAAATGACTGATGAATTTGAATACATCAATATTATCAGTAATAAGAATATAATAGATGAACAAGAAGAGAACAATTCTGATGAAAATGATGAAGAATTAAATCAGGAAAAAGAAACAATTAGGTTGACAAATGATTTGAATGTTCCTGAGACAGAGGAAGATGAAATAAATAATATAATTAGTGAAAATAAAGAACAACAAGAAAAAGAAAGTAATCCAAATAAGTTTCCTGGAGAACCTAGAAGATTATCACGAATGAGGAAACCGAATCCAAAGTTTTTAGCAAATCTAGTGCACGAGGAAGTTCCAAAGAATTACAAAGATGTATTAAATTCTAAAAATAAGGATAAATGGATAGAGGCAATCAAAAAGGAATTACATTCGTTAGAAGAACACAAAACATGGAAAATTGTTGACAAACTAAAAGATGTGAAAGCACTGAGAAGTAAATGGATTTTTAATGTAAAAGAAAGCGGTGAAGATGTAAAATATTAAGCTAGGTTAGTAGCAGACGGATCAAGTCTTAAATTTGGAACAAATTATCAAGAATCGTACAGTCCAGTAATGAAAACTGAATCATTTAGAACTTTACTAGCAGTTACCCGTGACTTCGTTCACATAACATTTAAAGAAGAAATAATTGATCAATGAAGCAAAAAATTTCGATGATGAAAAGCATATGTAATTAACTTTTTATCGCGAATTTATGGTAAAAAAACTTCTGATAATCCCTATTTGCTAATTTGTTTGCTGGTTAAAATTTTCCTTTCAGCGATTAATACTAATAGATAGAAATATTCTTGAATACTTTTGTTCAGCCCTATAGTTTTCCATGTGCCTTTAATACGCGAAAGTATCTTTCTAAAATTTAGTTCAAACAAAAATATTCCTTATTACTACCTAAATTACATTTTCAGAAATTATCATCGAAAGACAACCTTGTATCCAGTTCTTTGCGGGACCCTGTATATCATTTTATATATATACTACAAACATTTCTTAGTTTACTGAATGCAGTTCAAAATGAAAATGCATATTTAATTTAAAAACCACCTTTAAGTAAATTACGCTCATATTCAATAACCTTTCCGAGATCTTTTGTGTAACCCTGTATAACTAAATTTAACTATTTATACTATTACCTATTATACTCTCCATTTAATATGCATACATTTAGCGAAACTTAAAAGATCATATCATAAATCAAAATTCATTTCATCCATGCAACAGTCATCATCCATCACATACAGTACTTCGAATAGAATATATAATATTTGAAATCTTTTGTGTGCCCCTGTAAATGCTATGCACTTCGTATTATGCATGAAATAACTCACATTAAGCATCAGCAACATATATCAATTTGATGATACATGAAATCGTTTACCATAATTAAAATATGTCGGAAACTTTTCCTTCCTTTATTTTTATGCATTGGAATTCTTCTGTGTAACCCTGTAAATGAATAATAAGTGTCCTTTTCACTACATACTTTACAAAATGCATATTTTAGTGCACTTTGTAAATGCATATAAATTTGAATATGTTTCACAGGGTGTAACATCGTTAAATTTAATTAAAACGATTTTCCCCATAATGCCGTAATGTAAGGAAATTTTTTGACAATCCCTGTAGATAAACTAATCATGGTAGAAACTTTATTTTCAATAGGTATTCGTGCTAGGCAAACGTTAAGAACGTCCAAAAATTTCATGGAAATCGGAGTATATTTACTAAAGTTAGAAAGCGACCAGACAGACAGACAAACCGAAAGCATAATAACTTTTCAACTTTGTTCGAAAGTGTTAAAAAATCGAGCCAAAAATATATTAATCAGTAGTTTCATTTTCCGCCTTTTCCCCACAAAACATTTCTTCCATTGATAATTAGGAGTTTTGAATAAAACTATTCATTTGTATCTAATTTATAACTTATTAATTAATATAAGTAAAAAATATTTCTGATTCATTTTAAATATGACGTCATTATTTATCTCGCTCCATTAGCTACTGATATTCATACTCCTTGTATTTTTAACGACTGCTATAAGGTACCTGTTTTATTTCAACTATGACGTCACATTTTCATAAGTGAACCATTTTATTAAAAATATAATTCTTTTTACTTTTAATTTATGTCGCCATATTTTACACAAAAATTCCCATTAACTAAACAAATATCCTTGTTAAATATATTATAAAAAATACACCTTTTATTTTTATTTCAAACATGACGTCATATTTATTTTCTTTTAAATTATTTTATTATAGTTTTTCGCGTGGAAGTTTTTTATTAAAAATCCGCTGAAAAATTATTATTATTCCATTTTTTTATTTTCTTGGCAACAGGAAAGGAAAATGGTTAAATTTTATCTGAAAAATGCCTATTGATTTTGTATGAAAAATAATTAAATTTTGAATTATTATGGAAAATATTTAAATAAAATAAATAAAAATTAGCCTATGTTCATTCCACTCCTATAATATATCCATATGCAAAGATTGAAAGACATTAATCCATCCGTTTTGAAGCCAAGTTCATTCCAATTTTTCGGACACACTTTCACATTTATAATATATATAAGGATTAGCAGTTGCAGCAATGAAAGGCTACAAAACTAGATTTTTTCGACGTAGAAACAGCTTATCTGAATGCAGATCTAGAAACTGCTGTTTATATGAATCCACCTGAAGGCCTACAAATTGAAGGAGGGAAGATATTACTCGTAACAGGAAATTTATATGGATTGCCTGAAGCAGGAAGATGCTGGTATGAAAAATTGGTTAAAATATTTGATAAGATTGGATTAAAACCATGCAAAGCAGACCCTTGTGTATTTGCCAATAAAAAAGGTAATGAATTTATTACAGTTGGAATCTATGTAGATGATGGGATAGTCGTTAGTGAATCCGAAGATTTCATAAATAAATTCATACAACAATTGAATAAAGAAGCGAAAATTAAAGAGCAGAAGAAAAATATCAAATTCCTTGGTATTGATATTGAAGAAAATAACGGAGAATTTTTATTAGGGCAAACTAAATATGCAGAAAATATCTTAGAAATATTTGATATGGAAAATTGTAAAAGTGTGAAAACTCCTGGTATACTCGGAATAAATTTAGATGAATATGAAAGTGAAAATAAAATTGATGAAACACTATATCAAGAAATGCTTGGAAGTATAGGATATCTAGTAAAAGGAACAAGGCCAGATTTAGCTTTCACTTTACGTAATTTGTCTCAATATGCAAAAGATCCTAGAGAAATTCATTTACAGGCAGTGAAGAGAGTTTTGCGCTATATCCAAGGCACAAAAAACTACAAGCTTCGAATTAAAGGTAAAAAGGGTCAATTATCACTTTGTTCTGATGCTAGCTGGTGTACTACACAAGATTCAAAATCATTTGGTGGATATATCGTAAAAATAGGAGAATCATTAATTGGATGGAAAAGTAATAAGCAGAAACTGGTTGCACTTTCAACAATGGAATCTGAGCTTTTAAGTTTGTGTGATGCAGTTTGTGAAGGAAAATGCCTAATGGGTCTTTTGGAAGAATTAAATCAAGAAGAAATGGTAAAGCGTCCAATAGAAATCAGTACTGATAGTCAGTCCGTAATTGATTGGATCAAAAACCCAAGAGTGAATAATCGTAACAAGCATATCAATAGAAAATATCATTTTGTGGAAGATGAAAGAGCTAAAGGAGAAATTGAAACAAAATATGTAAATTCATCTGAACTGGAGGCAGATATAATGACTAAGAATTTGAGTTATGATGTCATGAAAAAACATATTACAAGTCTGGGCATTGCTGAGGATTATTGACATGCGAAAGGAGGGATTTGTAAGAGAAATCGCATGGCAATAATAAAATTGTTTTTTGTTTAAAAGAACTTTGGACAATAGACATTATTTCATGGTTCCATGTATTAGGTTTTTAGCTCACAGGCTATCATAGCCTGAGAGCTTATGTGCCCGTCCGTTCTGTATGTTCGTATGTACGTAACGCGATAACTCATGATAAAAATATCGGATCCACTTGAAATTTTGTATGTAGGTATATCCTGACAAGGCGCTTCCCTGATTAGTTTTTGGAGTTCATTCGATATGTATAAGAGGGGGAACGGGGGGCTCATGCCCCCCGTTAGTTGATATAAATGGGATTTTCATGCAGAATTAAGTTTTCGTTCAAAATTTAGATTAGGATCATTCTGATGAGGCGATTCCGTGACTGTTATTAGGTGTTCATTGAATAAGTATAAATAGGGGGACAGGGGTTCTAATGCCCCCCCCCCCCGTTAGTTGATATAAATGGGATTTTCATGCAGAATTAAGTTATTGTTCAAAATTTAGATTAGGATCATTCTGATGAGGAGATTCCGTGACTGTTATTACGTGTTCATTGAATAAGTATAAATAGGGGGAACAGGGGTTCTAATGTCCCCCCCCCCCATCAATTTATATAAATGGGATTTTCATGCAGAATTAAGTTTTCGTTCAAAATTTAGATTAGGATCATTCTGATGAGGAGATTCCGTGACCGTTATTAGGTGTTCATTGAATAAGTATAAATAGGGGGAACAGGGGTTCTAATGCCCCCCCCCGTTAGTTGATATAAATGGGATTTTCATGCAGAATTAAGTTTTCGTTTAAAATTTAGATTAGGATCATTCTGATAAGGCGATTCCGTGACTGTTATTAGGTGTTCATTGAATAAGTATAAATAGGGGGAACAGGGGCTCTAATGCCCCCCCCCGTTAGTTGATATAAATGGGATTTTCATGCAGAATTAAGTTTTCGTTCAAAATTTAGATTAGGCTCATTCAGATGAGGCGATTCAGTGACTGTTATTAGGTGTTCATTGTATAAGTATAAATAGGGGGAACAGGGGTTCTAATGCCCCCCCCCCTTAATTTATATAAATGGGTTTTTCAAGCAGAATTTTCAGATTTCGTTCAAATCTCTGAATAGTTTTGGAAGTTTAATGGTTAAGTATAAAAGAGGGGGATAACTCCTTTTAAATTATATAAATGCTAAATGGGTTTTTATTAAGAATTATATAATTTGCTCTGAATTTTGGATATAGATTTTTTATATGATAAAGCATGTCTTTGATAGTATAGAAGGTTCAATGATTAAGTATAAAAAAAGAGGAAAGAAGAGAGCTGTTTCCCTTTCTTAATTTTTTTTTCGAACGGAATTAACCCTTGAAAATATAAGGCTTTAATGTACAATTAGTATTTGTAGCCTGTGAGCTCAATGCCATCAGTTTAACTGGGCAGTATTCTTTATTTCATTTTCAGACGATGAACGTGAGATGATGCTGATATGTTATTATTATTATTTTTTGGTTTTTTTCGATATGCATTTTTTCTATATATGTCCTGTGCAAGGCCCCCTTACCATAATATCAAGGCCTCGCATTCAGGAGAAAATCTATTGTTGAAATTGTCCCTATAATTGCCAACTTATTATATGACTTTGTCTCGTATGTAACGCCACCTGGTGCATACAACTGCTAATAATCCCATAGGAAATAATGGAAAACATTTCAGTTTCTAACATTAGATGGCGCTACCAACGTGAAAATCATGTAGTTCAGCGCCCCCTGTACTGCAGACAAAGGAAACTTGGTGAATGACAAGCCTTTATATTATGATAAGTTAGCCTTGGTCTTGTGATGTAATCGTCTAATAAATGTTTTCTGTATTTATAGAAGAAGTTATATTTATCGTGAAAAATATTATAATTTTATCTAAATATTACGAAAATAATTAACATCTTTTAAGGAAAGTCGAGTTTTTTTGCACGATTCTTTGAGAAAATTGGTGTTTTTATCGTGATAATCTAACAAAATTTTTCTGCGACCAATTGATGAAATTGATTATGAAAATATGCGATTCAGCTCGGTTCAAAAGCTATGAAAAATCGGTAATTATCCTGGAAATTCGGACATAACTATCAAATTTCGGGGTTGATAAACAATGTTTCATAACTTTCGGAATCGAATGCGTTAATTTTTTTGGAAATTTTGAAACAGAATTGCTACGTTCTCGAGATGCTAAATTGCACAAAACTTGTCAATCGATTGCGGGGGGAAAAATGCGAAATTTGACAATTGGTTGCGGAAAAATAGCGGGAATTTCAATGATTTTTTGCAGCAAAAAACTCTCAGAATATGTCACACGAAAATGTCACAAAATTTGCAAAAAACTTTTTTGGTTGGGACCGCCTACGACACTTTTTTGAGCGGCATTTCAAAATTTCGGGCGCGAATCCCACCCTGAACACGTATTCTAATTATAATTTAATTCTAATGATGGAAAGTATCCTGTACATTAGTAATGATTGAATGTGCACCAAAATTCATATACTTAATGCAACTTAATTTTTGTTTTACTTATTATTTTGGCCAATGTTGTTGAAAGTAGATTGTTATTTCTTTTGTGTTGTTGGCTACAACATAGTTTTGTTTTCGATGGAATAAAAATGTCTTTTTTAAAAGTTGGCTGGTTAATGCATACATTAAGCTTAAGTTTGAAATATTATAGTAAATAAGTTTAATTTAGTGGAGTCAGATAAAACAATTTGATAAATAAGTAAAGTACTAATGAATGAAATAATATGCAGGGAGATACTCCCGACATTATTGGTGACCCGGACGTGATATTTAAAAAGGAACCATTTTACTTTATTTCGTTTAATGAATATGGATCTATTAATTAAAAAAGCGCTCTCCTAGCGCATTAGAAGAAGATAATCCTAAGGAGGAAGATGTTAAATCTACTTTTGTGAGTTTAAAGGGGAGCGTCACAGGTTTGAAAAATCCCCTTTTAACAATAGATGGCGCTGAATTTCACTCGGAAAAGGCAATAGAGAATTACTACTGGCAAACCCCGTTCGGCAGTCTAAATACGTCACTTCCTGTTCAAATCGAAACTCCAGTGAATAAGTGGAGAATTCAGATGTACGAGGTAGAGAAGGAATAGATGCAACTTAATCTTGCAGGGATCTTGGCTCTTTTATTGAGCAAAAGGGTAAGGGTAGAATAAAAAGAGAAAAAAGGTTGTTATTTGTTTGGCTATTTGGGCCTCGGGCGTAGCTACAGGGGGGGGGGGGGGGGGTGAGGGGGCGCGACGCCCTCCCCTCATATTCGGTATACTCATTTCATTCAGTAAATTCACTTTCGTTCAAAAATTGCATCATTTCTCGTTTATTTTTTCCTTCTAAGAAATAATAAAAAAAATATTTTAAAAATATTACAAAAGCTATAACAATGTCAAAATATATTTTAAATATTTTCATAATACTCATACCCCTATTTCACAATACTTATTACATTCGGTAATTTCTCTTTCGTCCAAAAATTGCATTATTTCGTGCAGTTTTTTCGCTTGTAAGATTTTAAAAAAGTATAACAAAACATAAGACAATGTTAAAACATATTTAACATTATTAAATAGTTTTAGAATACTTATATTTCACATTCGGAAGGCTCATTACATTCGGTAATTTCATTTTATTCAAACAGTGCATCATTTCGCTCTGCATTTTTCCTTTCTAAGAATTTTTTTATAAAATTTATTACAAAGCATAAAAAAATCAAAATATATTTAAAACTATTAAATATTTTCGGAATACTCATACCCCATGTTCGGAAAACGCATTACATTCGATAATTACCTTTTTGTTCAAAAATTGCATCATTTCGTGCTGTATTTTCCGTTCTAAAAACTTTAAAAAAATATATTTAAAAAACTATTCCGAAACATAAAACAATGGGAAAACTGATGGACAAAAATTGGCAATATTTATTATTAAATATTTTCGAAATACTCATAACATTCGGTAATTTCACTTTCGTTCAAAAATTCCATCATTTCACCTGTATTTTTCCTTCTAAGAAGTTCTTTATATATATTAAAAATTATCGCAAAACACATTTAAAATTATTAAATATTTTGAAAATACTCATATCCACATTCGGAATACGCATTACATTCGATAATTTATTTCGTTCAAAAATTGCATCATTTTGCCTGTATTTTTTCTTTGTAGGAATTTTTGAAAATATATTAAAAAACTATTCCAAAACATAAAGCAATGTCAAAACATATTTAAAACAATTAAATGTTTTCGGAATACTCATATACCCCACAATCTAAAAACTCATTACATTCGGTAATTTCACTTTCGTTCAAAAATTGCATCATTTCGCGCTGTATTTTTCTCTTCTAAGATTGTTTAAAAATTATTAAAAACATTATTACGAAACATAAAACAATGTAAAAATTGATTGACGAAAATTGTCAATGTTTAAAACTTAAATATTTTCGGATTACTCATAACATTCGGTAATTTCACTTTCGCTTAAAAATTTCCATCATTTCACCTGTACTTTATTTTTCTAACATTTTTTTTAATATATTAAAAAATTATTCCAAAAGGTATTTAAAACTATTAAATATTTTCAAAATACTCATACCCCACATTCGGAATACTCATTAGATTCGATAATTTATTAAGTTCAAAAATTGCATCATTTCGCCTGTATTTTATCTTTCTAAGAGTTTTTTTTTAATATATTAAAAAAATTATTACAAAACATAAAACAATGTCAAAACTCATTTAAAACTATTAAATATTTTCGGAATACTCATATTCCACATTCTAAAGACTGATTACATTCGGTAATTTCGCTTTCCTTCAAAAATTGCTTCATTTCGCACAGTATTTTCCCCTTCTAAGAATTTTTAAAAATTTAATAAAAAAAAAATTATTACGAAACATAAAACAATGTAAAAACTGATAGACAGAAATTGTCACAATTTAAAATTATTAAATATTTTTGGAATACTCATACTCCAAATTCGGAATATTCGATAACTTCACTTTCGTTCAAAAATTGTATCATTTCACCAGTATTTTTTCCTTCTAAGGATTTTTAAAAATTAAAAAAATATATTACAAAACATATTTAAAACTATTAAATCTTTTCAAAATACTCATACTAGAAGTTTGTACGGGACGAAATTTCCAGGCTCAAGCCCGGCCCGATGAATAGAAAAAAAATCGGCCTGGGTTGGTCCGAACGAAAAAAATATTGGTCCGACCCGGCCCGATATACTAGCTAAAAATACGACCCGAATCTGGCCCGGAAAAAAATTAAAATTTTGGTCCGAACCCGGCCCTACCGGAATAAATTTCTACAGAACATTGATTTTTAATCACTATTACGGAAGAGTTCTAACAAAAAAAAACCCTCAGTTTTTTTTAATGTTTATAATCTTTATTTATGGATGTCAATTTGGACCCAAAGCAGATCCGCAGCAAAAATACAAGTCATTCGGACCCAAACCCGACCCACAGTAAGAATAGAAGTCAACCGGACCCAAACTCTACTTGCAGTAAAAATAGAAGTCAACCGGACCCAAACTCTACTTGCAGTAAAAATGGAAGTCAGCCGGACCCAAACTCTACTTGCAGTAAAAATAGAAGTCAACCGGACCCAAACCCGACCCGCAGTAAAAAAATTAGCCTAGATTCACGATCAGATTCGAGTCTGCAAATTTTTTGAAATCGCCCCCCCCTCCCCCTTGAGGACTCTTCAGATCCGCCCTTGTTCTACATTCTTATTATGTTTATAATGTATTTTTATAACATTGTGTATCTTTTCTGAAACATTTATTTCTTACTTTATTATAGTAAGTATTCTCTTTTATCTTTATCACTTTAAAAATATGTTATGTTTTTAATTTTTGTTCAATCTTTTTTCCTGTTATCGTCAGAATATTTGAGTATTGGTCAGCATAGCTTGCAAGACTAATATTTTAAATAATTGTATTTTTTGTGTTGTTGAAAATTTTTTACTAGTTGTTGCATACTTTACATATATAGACTTTGATATTACTTTAGATGCATAGACTTGCATAGGAAAATAATTAGCATCACACTGTTTAGTATAAAACGTCTACTCATTTAAATTTCATAATTGTGAAATAATTTTTTTAAGTAAGATATTGATTATTATATTTAATTTTTAATGGTAACGACTTAATTACACTCTGTTTTATATGAAAATAAAAAAAAAATTGGTTAGAGGGACAAAGAGTCAACTTGGGCGACACATATAATTACGCGTATAATTAATTAATAACTATACATATTTTTACGTATGTATTATTTATTTATTTATTTTTTTTTTAATGACACTTTTATTTTCGATTTCGGCAAAAAAAGCTCAAAATAATGAAGCTAGAAGCATGAAAGTTAGAGAGAGAGAGGGGACTTATGACATAAGCGCGTACTAAGAAAGGATTTTAAAAAATCCCTGGTCCCAAAGAGAATTAAAGGAAGAGGGTCGAAAATTATAGACTTTATGGCCATCTTATTATATTTATTATACGGAACCCTCTAAATGCGAGTAATACTTACATTTGACCGTTTATTTTTTATGAATGTCAAAAAGTCGCCCTGGAACTCGAAATATTAAAAAAAAAATTTAATTAAAAAATCAAAAATTGCTAGGTGAATTTCGAATACGTATTATTCAAAAGAGAATAAAATTTGTACTGAGCTAAAAAAGAAACGAACTCGAAACATTTTTAGTAATATGGAAACAAAGCTGTATAGCGCGCGCATAAGAAAACGCATAAAGAATATGAATGTTTCTCAAATTCAAATTGCCAAACGCTTAAAATAATATTTCATTTTTTAATAAAAACAAAAGATTTTGCATAAAAAGTTAGCCAAAGTTGGTGTTTTAAAAATCACAAACCGAAAAACCGGGAATTCCGTGAGTAATTTCCGGTTTGCGACAACGTAAGTAAGGAAATAAAACTGCCACTCTGAGAAAACAATCGCTTATAACTCAAGGTGTAATTCATTTATCAGAAAATTAAAAACGATTACAAATCACTTGTAATCAATTATAAACAGGTCTGCGGAGACGGTGGGGAAAATGGCCGACTCCAACTCGGGAAATTTTAACTACTTCGATTCCGATTCCGAGTCCGGACTGGCTAATATAGGGGAGAGGGGGGCACCTTTGAACAAATTTTTAGAAAATCGATATATTTCTTACTTGATTTATATTTATTGAGTTTTAAATATTACATAATAAATACAACGCATTTCTTCATTATATGAACCATAAATTAAACATTTTCCAAAGAAATTAAATAAGTTTTGAGGATTTAAACGTTGGAAAATTTTTGTTCAAACGTGCCCCATGTAGGGGTACCTTTGAACAAGCAAGGGGAACCTTTGAACAAATGTATAAAATATGGAAATATTGAGAGTTTTTATAAAAAGTTGCATATTTTACAAAAATATAAAGTAATATGAATAAAAATAAAAAACTACGTTTTGTTGAAATTACTAATTTTTTTGTTATTAACCAAACTTCAATCCATCAAAATTGATGTCAAAATTCATTGTTGATAAAACACAGTGTCCTTCCAATTATGTTTGGTTGTGAAAACTTTTTTACAATATCCTTGAGATACACCAATGTGATATCTGATGCTTCTATAAAATTAAAATTTTTCATTCGCTATTTTTTAAGATACCATATGTAAAATTCCGTTTTATCAGTTATGGAAACCTGAAATAATGTTTGGAAACCTGCTAAATCATGAATCATTGTTTGGATCCAGGATTTTACAATTATGGAATAAAGGAGTTTAGATTTGAAACTTTCCATAACTGAAACATACAGAGGTTGTAACCTATGTGTGTAGTAAGGGGAATTGTTAGCAGTATAAGTCCATATTCTTTGACATTCTTAATTAACCTTTTTTCACATAAAATAATTTCAGAAATAATCATATTTAGATACATTAACAACTTTTTACTTCATAGTTTTAAGTGTTCCCTTTAAGTTATTTCAATTATTATTTATCATCAGTTTATTCTGCGTTTTTTCGCTGTTCAATGGTGCCCCATCACATGGAGTTCAACATTACAACGGTTTATTCAATTCGGGTAAAGAATTTGAATAAAACAAAGCTTATAAACTAAAGCTAACATCTTTGTTTAATCATTGAACAATAAATTAAAATTTTAGGGATGGCAGTTTGTAAACAAAAATCTTACAACTTTTTTTTCCATAAGTTTAGATTCAAGAGGGAGAAAAATACACATCTTCTTTAGGCAGGACTGTTCATACAAAATGATACAGCTCTGTATATTTATTCCCTTGAAGTAGATGTAATGTATTGCCATATACATTTTTTTATAAAATAATTTATTTGAAGGAAAATATTTAGAGTGTTCAAAGGTGCCCCCCCCTCTCCCCTACTATTGTTGCTATTGGCTAGTGTTGCTGTTGGTTGAAATTGAAAGAACGCAAGAAAAAATAAGCGGAAATTTCAATATTTCGGCATTAAGTTCTTGCTAGCTTTGAAAGAAAAAAAAAACTTTTTTTCCCGTAATAATCAGAGGGTATACGCTCTAAGCAGAGGGTATACATTCAAAACAGAGGATATATCCTAGAATAAATGCTACAGTTTACATGAGAAGCAGGAAGATACGGTATTCCTTTAAAAAATCCAGCAGATATACTGTGTATACCCCATATACTTTTCACTGCATTCCTGGAGCTTATCAAAGAAAAATTCCACGACAGAAAACTGCAAAATAGTTTCCCCGTATTTAGAAAAAAAATGACCATTCAGAGGTTACTTCAGTCAAACAAAAAGATTCATTTGCCAATGCTAATCCTAAGGAAAATTTTTTTAAAAATAACTCAGTTGCATTTCAATATTTTTAAACTTTTTTTTTTTTGCTTTGGATAGCTGAGACCGATCCGTACAAAGGCCATTTCTTATTTTATCGATTTCATTTACGGTTATTTTTAATGAGGACATTTTCATTCCAAGAGGACATTCCAACAATAAAGCTTTACCTTGATTTTTTATTTTATTTATTTATTTATTTATTTATTTATTTATTTTGGAAAGGGGGCAGGGCAAAAACATCGAGGGATGAGGATACTTCAACTTTTTAAAATTAGATGAAGTGGGTATCATTTGTTATGTAATTTCAAATTCGTGATTAAGGGTGTATTTCGATTCATACTGCTTATTTTCCGATTTATTTTTAAATTCATTTTTGCTCCCAAATGCATGAAATTGGCAAATTGTCTTATTTAGAAAGTACACAAGGTGCCGTGATTGTCAATTCTTTGATAAATGCAGAAAATTTTTCAAAAAAAAAAAAAAAAAAAAAAAAAAAAAAAAAAAAAATGACATTTTGAACCGAATTTTTCGAAGCGGCGGATCTGTGAACAAAAAAAAAGGTCATACTGAGAAGATAATTGTTCAGAAATCAAATTCTAATGAATTGAGTGCGAAATGACATCACACGGCATCTTATACGTCTCTTTAAAAATCCCCTCAGCAAGTTTCAAGTTTCTACTCTAAAAAATAAGTCTGAAATTGTATCAGAAAGTTTAGAGATGTAGAAGATGGGAAAACATTTTTTCGAATACACCCTTAAATAATATCATTCGCAAGTCCATACGATCATTCTTTATAAAAGTTATGGTAGGTTTTATAAATATATAATGTTGAAAGTTAAGTTTTATTATTGAGCACAGCTTTCTCTTATTTTACGTCCAAAACTTGTTCTTTCAATCATATCAAATAATATCAATTTTTTAAACGTCCTCAAAACAGCAGTAATTAAAATTAGCATCATAAAATTTCTTCAAGGTTAGTACAGTTGCCAAAATATCCATGTATTCATAATTTTTTATTGATAAAATCATTCATAACTTTCTGCATTTATAAAACTTGCCTAACTTTGTAACGTAAAACTGTATCGACTTGCGGGAGTGTCATTCGATTCCGAATTAAAAAATACATAACAAACGATTCTACACTTTAGATGAAGAAAAAAATCGAATTTTCCTCCAATGTATAAATGTGCCCTCCCTCCCTCCCTCCTTCCCAAAACATGGCAAAATAGCTTTTTTCGGTGTGTGTGTGTGTGTGTGGGGGGGGGGGGGACTGATTTTTATTTTTATCATCAAAACAAAACTTTTTTTCATATTTTCGGGAATGGCCACCAGTTGGTGTATTTACTCATATTTTGGTATATTTTATTTGTAGAAATACTATGTGAGACAAATGTCGCCCTTTTACGGCGCGCCCTGAGGCGTCTGCCTCACTTGCCCCACCCTTGGCGCCGGTTCTGGGAGTTGAAGTCGGATTGTTTTTTAGTGACTCTGAACTTTTTTCACAAAAAAATGGGCCCGACTCCGACTCCTGATTATATTCAAGTGCAATGATTTTATGTATAATAATGAGTCAGAAAATGGGGCAGAAATTTTCGCTTTGTCAAACAGGATTTTTTGAGAATTGGTTTAAATTTTATAAAATCTAATCCAAAAATGCCTTGAGCGTGCACATTTTTTTCACATCTTTCTTAGAAAATCGCGCATGGCAATTCTATGTGTTTTTTGTAAGCAAGATGAGTTAAATAAAAATAAAAACTAATAATTTTTCCATAAGCATTTGAGGCTGTTGGGGAAGTTCCTTTTAAATAAAGCAATATTTTAGCAGTAACCGAACCCGAAAATTAGCATATTTTAACTTTTATATTTTAGACAAATCAGTGCACTGTAAATTTCTATTGCAGTTTATTAGAAAAAGGTTTCGCAAGTGAAAATAGCTAAATATTTTCCTTGTATATAGAAAAAAGAAAAATAAACGATTATTCAGAGGCTACTTCAGTCAAACGAAAATATTCATTTGCTAATGCTAATCTTATGGGAGAAATTTATAAAAATAACTCGACTTCAATATTTTTTAAATGATTTTTTTTCCTTCGGATAGCTAAGACCGATCTGTACAAAGGCAATTTCTTACATTATCGATTTTATTTGTGGGTATTTTTACTGAGGACATTTTAATTTTCGAAACCGCTTTCAAAAATAAAAAAACATCCTCTAAAAAATCTGCAATTAAATCGTTAAAGTAAAAAATAGTCTTTGTACAGATCGATTTCGGCTATCCAATGTAATGTGTATATATATAAATGTATGTATATATAATTAAATTTAAAAAATAACTAGGACTTCCCTCAGAGGGATTAGTCTGAGCGATATTGTTGAGAATACACATTTAATAACTTGCGATAAGTAAAGAAAATGAGATGTTACCTTCAATTGGTCATTCATTGTGATAAAATATAATGATGAAAATAAGCATATCGAATCGTAGAACTACAAAATCTTGTTGCATATACTACTTTTATAAAAGAAAAGCAAACCATGCATGGATATAAAATTGGAAATATGCAAAATGTTAAAAGTAATACAGAAAATAAAACACCGAATTTTCCTATATTGGAAATATAGCTCTTTGAAATGATGTCACGAGCATAAACAGAAGCTTCGCACCGATTTGAGAAACTATAAATAACATAAACTATTATGTTTGAAGAGAAATGGGGTGTATTTTATATGGTGTGAAATCCGTCCGAATAGTTTACAATGTTGAATATCTGTTTTCCACGGATGCAATGAGGTTGTCGATAAGAGTTAAGGAATCCTTTTTTAAAAATTTGTCCTAAACGAGCACTTACATCTTATAAGTTACTGTGAAGCCAAAGTTATAGTTTCTGAACCCAACAGTATCCTAGAAATTGCAATATTTTCAATAAATTGGGTTTAAAACTTTTTCTAGAAAAAAAAATTGTTTAATTTGTGAAATTAAATTGTCGAATGTTTTAGAAATCGTTCATAACAAGAATATTATATCTTAAAAGTTGCCACAAAAAAAAAAGATTTTAAATTTTTAGTCATATCAGCATCAAAGGATTCTCAATTTTAGAACTTTTTTTGCTCGAGCATTGATGGTGATTATTGTTCCTAAGCAAAATATAGTATATTTTGCAGCAAAGATGGTAACCAACATTTTTTGCCCACATTACTTTTTTAAATCGGCTAGGTACTCCAAATGGTAACGAAAAACACATAAACGTTAATGCTTTATAGCATGAAAATACAGAATCAAAAGCTATTTATCTCCTATTATATACACATAAATTATGTAATTAGTGCTATCAGATGCATTTTTAAATATACATAGATCAATATAATGCTTCATTTTTCTTTTATTAGTTTTTCTTAGTATTCATTTTTCATTTATTTGTATTATTCAGTTATTTATTTATCAGCCTTTTAAACACTGATTTCAGCGGAAGATGCTCACGGTATCAGTTTTATTTCGTTTCAGACTTTGTCCGCGAGAGGGCGTCTATTTCATTTCAAACGCGAATTCCTTTTTTTTCATTTTGCAATAAATAAATAACGTGTTGTTATAGCATGCTATATGCATCTGATAATCAAAACGATGTTTTCGCCTAATTGGAATAAAAAATCTCGCCAAACCCGGTGCTTATATCTCTAGTATATTATCTCAAGTATTTAATTTATGTATACTATAATTGTTTTTACATACCAGTTACTTCTTCTGGTATATAGAAATAGGTAAGTGGCTCCTTTATGCAGTATAAATTGTATAAAACTTTAAAAAATAGCCCCGTTGCCCCTTTTTGGATCGAATTAAAAATATCAATGTCTAATTCCAGTATTGCTCCCAGGTATGCATACATACTCCATATTTCAAAGTTGTATGCCAACAGGAAACGGATGAAAAATGGGAAAAGATGTCACATATGCACCAGGGTACATAATTGGCGTCAAAATGGCATTATTTTACCTGAGATGGTAACCCGGCTTTATTTATTTATTATTTGTTTATTTACTCATAAAATGTTTATTTTCTTTCACTTCCTTCTTTTAATTATATAAAATATTTCTTTTTATAGTTATTAATTATTATTATTATTTTATTTACTGTAAGTTCTTTTTGAAAATAGAAAATAATTTAAAAATGTGTATGTAAGCGTTATTTGAAAAGGGAGTTTTCGCCAAATGGGCTTTGAAAAAAATTGCGCCAAATCTGATGCGCTTGTGGTATCTGTGCCGAAAAATTAGTGACCAGAATTGACTTCCATACACAAACAAAATATAAGTTAAAAGAAAACATGCAATGAAAATAAATATAAAGAGAAAATGATGTCATAAAAGAAACTTTTTGTTTAAAAAAGTAATTGTTTCTAATTTTCACACGCGAAATACGTAAAATATTCTTTTAGCGATCAAAAAGTGCTGTTAAGAGATTATCACAAAATCTCAAAATCAAAGTTTTTATGACATTTTTTAATATAAAAAAATAACAGTTTTATTTTCCTGCATGATTAAATTTTAAAATGTTTTATTGCATTCAATATTTCTGAGTGCGAAAATGATTACTATTTACTCCATGTACTGATTCGGTTATTTACGAAAATGTCCAGCCGGTGAAAATCACGCTCACCAAATTTCTGTGACGTATGCACATAAATTGTGCTTTTTTATCAGTTTTTTTAATATAACTTTTAAACTATTTGGAATTAATTTTTAAAAGTAGGTGCATTCACCAGATTACCTTCATAGGTACCTATTGGTACAAACAGAATCAAAATCCGACAAGTACTTTTTGAGATTTGCTTGACGAAAGAATTTTTTTGAATTTTAATATCGTTACGTATCTCTGAGTATAAAGACTTCGCTTCGCTCAGACAATAAAAAAACTAGGACTTCCCTCAGAGGGATTAGTCTGAGCGATATTGTTGAGAATACACATTTAATAACTTGCGATAAGTAAAGAAAATGAGATGTTACCTTCAATTGGTCATTCATTGTGATAAAATATAATGATGAAAATAAGCATATCGAATCGTAGAACTACAAAATCTTGTTGCATATACTACTTTTATAAAAGAAAAGCAAACCATGCATGGATATAAAATTGGAAATATGCAAAATGTTAAAAGTAATACAGAAAATAAAACACCGAATTTTCCTATATTGGAAATATAGCTCTTTGAAATGATGTCACGAGCATAAACAGAAGCTTCGCACCGATTTGAGAAACTATAAATAACATAAACTATTATGTTTGAAGAGAAATGGGGTGTATTTTATATGGTGTGAAATCCGTCCGAATAGTTTACAATGTTGAATATCTGTTTTCCACGGATGCAATGAGGTTGTCGATAAGAGTTAAGGAATCCTTTTTTAAAAATTTGTCCTAAACGAGCACTTACATCTTATAAGTTACTGTGAAGCCAAAGTTATAGTTTCTGAACCCAACAGTTTCCTAGAAATTGCAATATTCTCAATAAATTGGGTTTAAAACTTTTTCTAGAAAAAAAATGTTTAATTTGTGAAATTAAATTGTCGAATGTTTTAGAAATCGTTCATAACGAGATTATTATATCTTAAAAGTTGCCACCAAAAAAAAAGATTTTAAATTTTTAGTCATATCAACATCAAAGAATTTTCAATTTTAGAACTTTTTTTGCTCGTGCATTGATGGTGATTATTGTTCCGACGCAAAATATAGTATATTTTGCAGCAAAGATGGTTACCAACATTTTTTGCCCACATTATTTTTTAAATCGGCTAGGTACTCCCAATGCTATCGAAAAACACAAACGTTAATGCTTTATAGCATAGAAATACAGAATCAAAAGCTATTTATCTCCTATTATATACACATAAAGACATAAATTATCTAATTAGTGCTACCAGATGAATTTTTAAATATACATAGATCAATATAATGCTTCATTTTTCTTTTATTAGTATTTCTTAGTATTCATTTTTCATTTATTTGTATTATTCAGTAAAAAACTCACTTTCTTAAGCCCGAATTGCGTCAAACTTTTTATAAAAGCGCCTAAGTCCATATAACAGCGAAGTATTGTGAAGAGTATTAAATACAAGGTAGTAAGACAATTAGCCAAACGCAGGTAATAAATCGCCAAATATTGTCCTTTTCGCCCTCTCTTGAAATACATTTTTTTCGTATATTTAAAAAACACGATTTTGTGTCATCTTATTTAAAATTCAAATAAATAAATGAGAGGAAGCAATAATAGCATAAGTCAAAACATTCATAAGTCAACATCAAGGAATTGTATCGTAGTTACACATGTGGAAAAAAGCTGCTTTTGGCCAAAAAACGTTGTCTTCACTAAATTTGAAACCGATTAAAAAAAGTACCGTGATTAATTAAAATGTTATAGGCAGAGCTGCCAAGTCTCCGGCATTTTGGGTACCGGTATTTTAATACAGAAAATGTTTTATTAAATTGGAACATTCTGCGGATTTAAAAAATAACTTTTCCTATAAGAAAATTCTGCTATGCAATAAGCGAGGGTTTGGCATCTCTGTCTAGGAATATTTCGTAATCTACTTTTTAACCTTAAAAAAAGCAACGACCATTTTTCAGGTACAAAAAGTATTTACTAATTGTTCCATTTTGCATACAAGGTACTGATTGTAATATTGATACATCTATGGTGATAAATTTCCAATAATTTTTCGAATCTCATTTATTTCATTAAAAATATAAATCTTTTATTCATTTAGTTTAAAATAAATGGTTTTTAATTAATTTCAGAATACTTTTGAAATATCACTTTTCATTAGCCATTTTTTTAAAGCATTTAGAAACTGGTTGTTGTTTTCAGTCAAATATAGACTTTGGCTGTTCACATTTTATTTTATTATTATTATTATTTATAAATGGTGGAGAAATATTCATAATTAATCCATAACGTACATAATATATGACTCTGTTATTACATAAGTCACCTTTTTATTATCATAAAAATTATGTTTTTACTGATTTTTATTAACTCAATAGGAAAAATTTTGTGTTTTGAGCAATAGATGTCCGCATTTCCTTTATTTATTTATTTTAACAAAATTCTTTGTATTTAGAAGAATTTTTATTTAAATAGGAAATCCAGATGTCGCTGTTAATAAAGAAGAAAGTTACAAAAAAGGGTACAAAACGAGTAGACACATACTATCAAATATGGAAAAACGACGAATCCCAAAAAGACGTCGTATGAAATATCATCTTTTAAAGCAAAAAAAAAACGAGGTCTGATTATCGAGCCTACTGATTACAAAATGTGCATTACATTAAAAAAAAAAAAATGCTGCAAATATTGATTATTTTTTCTTTTGTGGAGTTTGCTTCGAAAGGTGCGCTATGTTACAAAAAGATATAAGCGCCTATGAAAACACACCTGGTAAACGTTCATGCTCAGTTTTACAAATAAATATGGCACGTATATGTCCTATATACACCGAGGTACCTAATTGGTGCCAAAATGGCGTTTAGTTGCCTAACATGCTGGTTATCATATAAATGTTATAATAAATTGTTTGTTCTAAAAAAATTATCATTTATTGATTGTTATATCCTTTTTAATAACAGAAAATGTTTCGTTTATTCGCGTTTGTAATGACCGAAAGGTGGCGTTGTATAGACCTGATAATCGTTTGTTTACGTAGTGCTTGCTGTTTGTTCCATGCTATAGATTAGCGAAACCCGTTTAAAGAGATATTTAAAGTGCAGTTTTTTATCTTTTTTATTTAATTATGGGAGATAAATTACAAATATCGACAATTTTAGAATTTCTAGATGCTGGAAAATCTAGTAATTGCTTTAGAGAAGCTGAAGCAATTATTGATTCAAAGAGATTAGTAATGTGCGGCATTAAAAAAGAATGCAAAGAAGAAGAAATAGAGATTGTAGGCTCGTGTTTACAAACAAGCCAAACAAAAGGAAATCCCCATATTATTTCAGGTTTGCTATTAAAGGAAAAAAAAAATTTGAAAATAAAAAAATTTTCTTGCTCTTGCAAAGCTGGAGCAAGCGAATCATGCAAGCATTGTGTTGCTGTCATGTTATTTTGCCATGAGTAAGTCAAATGTACTTTTTTATATTATAGATCTAAACTTTGTGTATAAAATTTTGATTTTAGATAATTTTAATGCAAAGAACCCAACGTTGCATGCGTTATAGAACTGTTTACTTATTTATTTATTATAGAACTGTTTATTTATTTATCAGCCTTTTAAACACTGATTTCAGCGGAAGATGCTCACGGTATCAGTTTTATTTCGTTTCAGACTTTGTCCGCGAGAGGGCGTCTATTTCATTTCAAACGCGAATTCCTTTTTTTTCATTTTGCAATAAATAAATAACGTGTTGTTATAGCATGCTATATGCATCTGATAATCAAAACGATGTTTTCGCCTAATTGGAATAAAAAATCTCGCCAAACCCGGTGCTTATATCTCTAGTATATTATCTCAAGTATTTAATTTATGTATACTATAATTGTTTTTACATACCAGTTACTTCTTCTGGTATATAGAAATAGGTAAGTGGCTCCTTTATGCAGTATAAATTGTATAAAACTTTAAAAAATAGCCCCGTTGCCCCTTTTTGGATCGAATTAAAAATATCAATGTCTAATTCCAGTATTGCTCCCAGGTATGCATACATACTCCATATTTCA